>JABCMJ010001778.1:16536-42204 GCA_014822125.1 Arbutus unedo
AGACAACTATGATCATTAATGATGGCATAAGGATATCATGTCTCATGATGACAATTGAAATATAGAACCATATAAACATGCGTGCGAAGTATAAACACGTTAATGAAAGATAACATATCATACACATGAAACATAATCCATCTAGCTGGACCAATATAGGTCATCTGATTGGGTAAAAGGGTCATCCAGATGGATTACTCTTAAGCATCCAATTAGTTATGGTATCAGGGTTAAAAAGTGTAAAGTTTATGTTTTGGTATTAATAGTATGGCTAGAATGAACATGTCCTTGTTTAGATGTTTATTTGATCTCAAGTTGTGTCATGCTGAAAACTTGTCGGTCGAAAAAAAAGACTAAGTATAAAAAAATAAATTTTTGGAGTTTCGATTTAAGAAATGAAAAGTCTCTGTAATTGTTCCTTAATTTTTTCTAATAATAGAAATACACTCGCTCTGTTCTCATATTTAGGCATAGGGTGAGTTTCATTATGTTCTTTCGGAAGAAAAAATATAATTTTCTATTTTTGTACTAAAATGGGGGAACAAGATTTAGATATGATTGAAATTTAAAATTTCTGCTAGTGTCATGAGTCAAGAATAGATTGGTGAAAACTTATCATGAAAGGCAAGATCCAGACAAAACGCATCAAGGGTTCTGGAAGGAACAAATACCTCGTTAAAGACATAACTTCGATCGTTGTTTTGATTGTAAGCGTCTACCTCTTCATATATCACACAACGAAGTGCAGAAGATGGTGAAATTGTCTCAATCATTGGTATAGCGGAGGAGGAAGAAACAATGAGAGGAAAACTCAAATGCAAAAGGTTTGAAAGAGATGTCCTTAAAAGACAAAAAAGAATGTCAAAAGGAATCAACTAATTGGCCCCAAAAAAGGTAGGCCCTCCACGTTATTGGTTTCATAGATAGGACAACCGATGCTAAGGCCCAACATGTTCGTAGTCACAGGAAAAGTAAGTATGAATGTGAAGATTCGAACTTTTATGTTCGTAATTTGGTTGGTTCATACTTCGATTGCACTTTTTCAATTATTGGTATTTAATAATCTATTACGATTATGGAGAACTCCTTAATGTAGTAATAACAACGTGTTAAGTAAAGCCATTGATGTGTAAACTTCAGTCACAAACAAATAGAAGCAAGACAGAGTTTCTTCATTAGTCATAAGTAAAGTTTTATACATAACAAAAGGTAGAGAGATTGGCTACATCAAAAGCAAAAATAGTGAAGAAACTCTAGCCTATGGGACTATTCTAGAAACTACTCTTCATCATCCAGAATACAATATGGGGGCAGTCAAACAAGTTATGGAGGCAAATTATACCCTGCAAGTTATTGTTCGAGCGCTTTGGCTTGAACATACCAGTAAGAAAAGGCAATGATGATACGGTCAAGCTCCGTCTTTGTTTCAGTCCACAACTCTGTTGTAAGCTAATCCACCACTGCACAAACATAGTCTAGTTAGGCCGGGTTGAATGGCTCATCTTCGTCTATGGAGGAGAGAGAAGAAAGTGTAGATCTTAGAGACTTGGCCATGATCGATCCTCTACAAACTCAAGCACTATTGTGTGCAACGTATTCCACAAAAAAGGTGGCTAAATAAGCATGTTTGGTCACTTTGAAAATAAAAAGGCAAATTGACGAGTGCCACATGTGCAAAAGATGCGGGGTGAGGGGATTAAAATGATGCCTATTAATTAAGTGATGGCTGTTATGTTCTTTTTTAGATGCCCTCACATATCATATAATTGTCAAATAGGGAAAATCATGAGTATGAGATGTAAGGCAACATGATATCTTTTCTTTACTTAGCAAAACACTTTTTGATTGGTCAAATATCTTGCAAAAGACAAAAATTTAATATTTTTGGGTGCAAAAAAGACCAAAAAAGAAAGGGCAAAGAATGAAAAGTGGTGTTGTTTAGATTTCTAAGGTAGTTAATTAACTGCTGAGGTATCCCACGTGTAGGAAATTCAAAGCAACAACGTTTCACATGGATGGGCAGTTATCCAGCAGCCACGCATTCCTCACACATGAAGAAAAACACACACAAAGAGACGTGAGTTGTGGATGTAACAAGAGAAAGAAAATATGGAGTAGATCGCTGAGTACAACAGTAATGATTGAGACCTACATCGAAAGAGAGTTAACGTCTTCAAAGTCAAGCAAAAAATTCAGAAGTGAAGAAAGACATCAAGTACTTAGAATGGTCTATAAATAAGAGCAACAATCAGAAAGAAAAAGATCCAGACACCCCAATAACACTTATTTAGTTTCATACTTATCTTTTCTTTTCAGTATTTAGCATAGTCGTAGCAGTAGTTGTAGCCATATATGCACTTAAATTTACTCGTAGTTCATAGTAATAGAAGTAGCCAGTAAGAGTTAATTCGAAGCATATTGGATCATTTTGTAACTCTTGAATGTAAGTTTCTCATTAGATTTACTATTTAAAATTGTTTCGTGTTACTTTTCTTGTGATTGTTCATCTTCTATTTCTGATTTTGAGTCACCATATGTCAACATTTGAGAAAAATCTTCTTAATTGAGGTAAGAAAAAAGATAACACAAATGTCTAGTAGTTGTTAGTTTCAACTATCACGTTAATTTTTTTTGCAAAAGATAATTATAAATTTTTTCTGGCATGCTTGCACATAAATTTAGTATTGAGAAATATTTGAGCCAACTGGAGGATGAAAGAAAAATTGAAACAGGTAAGAAGGGGTTGGAAATAGAAGGCATTGAAAAAGTAAGAGAGTTAAAATATCAATGATCTAGAGGGTTGTATAACCTTGGAAAGGTGCAGAGGTGGTAGTTGACAATATGGAAGAAGACTTGCAGTGGTTGTATGGTGATGGAAAAAACTTTGGTTGCTAATTTTGCGTAGAAACTTTGTATTCGGTTGAGTGTTTTTTAGCATTTTCAAGGGGTCTCTTTCTCTTTCTTCTTTTATAGAGAGATAAAGTTGTTTGGGAAAAAAGTAAAAATGTTTGAGAAATTTTTTTTAAAAACTTGTTTGGGAATTTTTTTTTCAAACAAGCAAACGAACACACGCTCAGACCCTGCAACATGGTAAAAAACCCGACGGGCTATGTGGTAACTTTTGAACATTAGGGAGATATTCCGAAAACCTCCCAAAATACATGGGGGCAAACCACAAATTTCCTTTTCTCCCTAATGTTCCACTGTACAATCGATATCCACTTTTTAACCTTACTAATATCATCACAAAATCCATGGAAGGTCCACAATCATAGAGTCCATCCAAGGTAAAAAAAAAGAGTCGTCGTAATACTTCAGAGCAAGAAACCTCACTAACATCACAAACCCGGCCTTGTACATTCATCCAAGCAGCAGTTGAATCGCCTAAAATCCAAACCAAAAGCATATATACTTCAATTTGAACTTTTTTTACACTTTTTTCTTCTCTAATTTCAACCTTTTCGATCGGGTTTTGAAGCCAGGGTTTTGGAGTTCCAGAATTTATAGGGTTTTAAACTTTCGAAATTTGTTAAGGGATTGTTGGTTTTTGGTAATGGCTCAGTCGACGGGTAGGTGTATTGGGGACTACGTGGTGGAGAAGCAAATTGGGGCGGGATCGTTCTCGGTGGTGTGGCTCGCGAGGCACAAAATCCATGGCACGGAGGTGGCGATTAAGGAGATCGCTACGGCACAGTTGGTCAAGAAATTGCAGGATTCTCTCATGTCCGAGATTTTTATCTTGAAGCAAATTGATCATCCCAATATCATTCGTTTGCACGATACCATCGAGGTACGTATAACTATGACATAAGGATGTGTCTCTGCACATATCTTTGTCGTTGTAGCAGTAGAAAGAGGTTTGGTTTGATATTCTATTTTGGTGCTGAGCAATTACTTGTATTTTTGGCTTTTCTATTTTTTGAGTTTTTAGTGTTAAAAAAGATATCACATTGATGTTGTGGGAGTTCATAGATGTTGAATTCATGTGGTAGAGCGTGTGGCAGTAATTTATGTTTATTGTGATTCTGATAAAGCGGAGTAAGTAAGAAAAACTAATGAAAATTTCCATTTATGTTAGCTATCGAGTTTGCATTTAAAGAAACCTCACTGTAACTCTGTAGCGGCTGATACATGTGAGTGTGTGTGTGTGTGTGTGTGTGTGTGTGAGAGAGAGAGAGAGAGAGAGAGAGAGAGAGAGGTTGGGGCCGTGAAGATTTTGGTTTCATGGATAAGGGTCTCCCTTACCTGGTGTGAACTGTGATATTGGTTGGGATCAGTCCCAGCCTTGCTGCAAAAATAGCTTCCTCTTCACCTAGTCCCTCGCCTGCCTTTTTTTCCTCTGCATTTTTTTTGAGAGAGATCTAATAAAGTGATGGGAAAAGAAAGACGTATAAAGAAAGATTTGTTTTTTTGCTTTGTTTGACTTTTAGAGATGGAAAATTTCATCCCAATTATTTTGGCAGTGGTTAAGGAATAGAATGGTTTGGTGCTACTTGTGAGCGGTGAGACAATGCAGGAAAATGAAAGAGAGGAATGTTAGCTCTGTATCTGGTCCCCGTTTGTTTTGATGTAAAATATCTCCACGCAATGGTACTTTTATGTAAAGCTCTTTAGATGTTGAATAACTTCATGGATCTTATTTTCTGCTCTTTGGCTGCACCCAAGAAAAGTTCGGTAAGAGTCATGGTGCCAGAGTGGTGTGGTCAAATACAGGAAGCCAAAATAGATGTCAACGACAAAGAAGTGAAGTTGTTGTCATGGGCTGAGGAAGCCTTTGAGATGGGATAGCTAGCTAGTTCATTGTTGAGATCATAGGACGTAAGTTAACTTATGAGATTTACTTCCATCAGTTTGGTAGAATATTTTTCAGGAATATATCCCTGATGTTGTAATTTTCTAGCTTTGAAAAAGCATACCTGAACAGTTTATTTAAGCTCAGCTGTATAGAATTGGAGCTGATGTCGCTTATATTATAATGCGGAGATTTAATTTGGTTATATTTGCGTTGTAATGTTTGCGGCTTCGCGCCACTTGATGGGGGCAGCGAATTGGTTAGATTGTGACTCTAGGTACTTATATGTTATAGATGCATTTATGCAACCTGAAGCCACGTTTACTTTCTGCTTCTCTTATGAGGTGTAGATGTTGTCTATTTTGTTTTACTAGGTTTTCTATTTTTTTCTAACTAGAACTGCTATTTTGTCTAACTATTCCAGCTTGCATGACAAACTCTGGGCTCTCCCAAGGGGAACATTTGAATTTCATGTGCTAGTATTGTTCGTTTTAATTTGTTGCTAAAAATTGCTGATATATGTGTCAATCAGGAAACCGGGAGATTACATCTTATATTGGAGTATTGCAAGGGGGGTGATCTTTCTATGTATATCCAACAACGCCAAGGAAGAGTTCGAGAGGCCACGACAAAGCAATTTATGCAGCAGCTGGGTACAATGAAACATTTTTCATTCCTTGTTTAGTCTTTGCGTTTTCCATGAGTCATTAGTAATGTTTGTTAGATTGTGGCTTATGCAGCGGTTGGTCTACAAATCCTCCGTAAGAATAATCTGATACATCGAGATCTAAAGCCACAAGTATGCTTTCCCTGTTTTATGCGTCAACTTATTCGTTTAAGTTGCTAACTGAGACCATGTATGTGACTAGAGATTCCATCCATCAATCTAGTATTGTATTACCTCTACATATTATACCCACGTAATTCTTCTGGCAGCAAATTAGATGGCAGAATGGCAGTAGTTGTAGAGGAACAACACGGGTTGTTAAATGGTCTCTGTTTGTTGGCCTTTGCTTACTTGGTTTAAAGTGGAGTAGATGGAAATAAATGATTTTCAGCTCTTCAAAGAAGCATTAAACTACAGAATAATAAGTTAAATTTGATGAGAAATACTTGCTAAAGATTTCCAGTTCTTCAAAGGATAAAGAGGGGTGTTTGGTGTGGATGCTGGTGCAGCGGACACCCTTGAGTGCGAAGTATTTGTTCAGCATGTATAGTAGCTTATGTGAACATCATGTTGATATTTCAGTATAATGGATAACATATCTGTTACAGAATCTCCTTCTCTCCTCAAACGATGACAATGCTGTCCTCAAAATAGCAGATTTTGGATTTGCAAGGTAAAGTTATCATCTATATCATATGTAACTTCTTGGCTACGTCACCTTCGTTTCTATTATTTGTTCTCTCGATCGTACCTTTCTCTCATTGCCTTCTTGGATACACTCATACAAGCTTTATTAGTCGCTTAATGGTTTGAATTTGATGGTTCACATACTGTACACAACTCCTTTGAAGGTTTTGAAGGTCCTCTAGTTTTAAGTTGTTGATAGCAATCTGATGAATCCAAAAAAATTGAATTACTATTGTATAAATATTTCGTCATTCTGCCAACTTTAATTTTTTTACTTTTTTCGGTAAGTGGAGAATATCATATATAGATATCTGTTGTCCAGGGAGGTTGCTAGCCTACAAGTTAATCAAAATAAGTTGCTTAAATGTCGTATTTGGAGACTATCATTGTTTTGTTATTTCATTTCTTTTTTTGTGGTTGGTGGGAAGCTTATGATGGTATAACCTATGTTACCTTAAACGTGGATCTTTTTCGGTGTGAAGAACAGGAAAGGTAATGAGGTGCCACATGCCCTACATTGTGGTATGATGGAAGTAGACTTTTTACATTACTATAGGAATGTACGTACTGTAAGATAAAATTTCAATAAGTAGAATGTTACTTTTGGAAGTCTTGATGTAAGCAATTTGGCCTATTCTCTTTTACATTTGTTCTATTAATGTTCCATTTCTTTGGTCGGTTACAGTTTATTTCAATCTCCTTCTGAAAATGGAAGGACATAAGTAGGAATAACTTTGGGATCACTTCTGATTGCTTAACTCATTTTTGAACGTCAGTGTACCATATTTGGAATGCACGTTCCAATACGTAATTAGGTAGATGAAACCATGTAAATCTTGGCATTTCTAGAATCCTTTCATAATGGTGATTGCGGCCTGAACATTTATTCCCCTAGTGGAATGTTGCACTATAGTTATCCTTCCTGAAACAAATTTTCTAATCTTAAGGCAGTCTCATGAATTTTTTTACCTTACTGCAGATCCTTAGCCCTTTATAGTATTTCCTTCCCTACAAATGGCTCTGTGTAGGAGGTTTTCACTGAATTTCTTGCACTTGAGTGTTAACTTTTTAAGTTTGATAATTGTAGTATTTTGTTTTGGCAGATCTCTTCAACGTAAAGGCCTTGCAGAAACCCTTTGCGGTTCACCTCTGTATATGGCTCCAGAAATAATGCAACTTCAGAAATATGATGCAAAGGTGACATAATGTAACGCATAAAGCAAATTCACTTTTTTCCTCAGACTTGAATTTTTTTTGCTTGGACTATCTGCTAAGCTTGAATTGCAACACAGGCAGATCTCTGGAGTGTTGGTGCCATTCTGTTCCAGCTTGCAACGGGAAGAACCCCGTTTACGGGAAACAATCAAATGCAGGTATATTTATCTGTTATGTTAACACATCTGAGTGATTTCATGTAGCCTCAGGTTCTTTTTATTATTTGATTAGTGATGTCCACTTGTATCTACGCCTTGGATTGAATTATTGATCTTGAGAATATAAAGAATAAAGTTACGCCTCTCTGATAGCTTAAGCTTTTAGATGAGTTGGTGTCTAACAATCTAATATGGTATTGGGCAATAGATCCTATGTTCGAATCCCACCACCTACCATGAGGGGACGTGTTGAGAATATAAATAATAAAGTTACGCCTCCCTCTAATAGCTTAAGCTTTTGCATGAGTTGCTGGTTAATAATTTAATAGTTGACGTGGGTTTTTATCAGAATTTCTAATGCTTTATCACTACAACCAAAATATACTCACTGTGCATTTTGTGCAGTTGCTCCAGAACATCATGAAAGCAACCAGATTGCAATTTCCTCCGCAGAAAAATAATTTGAGTTCTGACTGCAAAGATTTGTGTCAAAAGTTGCTACGCCCTAACCCAGGTGTTCCTATATGTTGTATCTTGATTTTGGTAGCGGATAAGTTCTTACTTGCCTGAGTAGTTAATTTCTAATCCAGATATTTTGTTGGTTGATGGATCTATGTCACAACCTGAGTCGTCGTATATGTTGCTTTGCATACCAAGAAACAACTTATTCTATATAAGTAGTACGTTAAGCTACTTTAGTACTTTTCTGTTTTATGCTAGCGTAGGGACAGTGACATGCACAAGATGGGGGACCAATGCCTGCGGTCAACTCTAGTGCTGCATTGTTTGAAACTTTTGTGATTCAAGTAGGACATACCCAAGTGTGACTTCTGCATGGCGGTGTCGAATTAAACAATGTACCAAGTCTGATTATTTTGTCCATGTTTTGTGTCTAATCAATTTGAACTAATCTAGTTTTTGGATTGCTGTGAATTGAATGACGATGGCCAACACATACTGACCTTCCACCAAGAAAAAGAAATATCTGACTTCATATTTCAGAGTTGTAATTTGAACTGCCTGCCTGGTAACAGAGAACATGAGTGCTCAATTACAAACCGGTGGGCAAACTGTGTATAATAATAATCCTCCTTTTGGCCTTTGTGTTGCATATTGAATCAAATTATGACAAAATATAAAGTTTTCAGGGAAGGTGGAATAATAGTAGATTGTGAAGGGATGAAACAAGAGTCATGAAAGTCCAGCTTATATCTAAATGGGTTTAATTTTACGATCTTAACTAGAATTCGAACTTCTCTCCTCCTCTTCTATGTAATATTTTTCCTTATCTCGAATCTACAGTTGAACGGTTGACATTTGAAGAGTTTTTTGTTCACCCTTTTCTGTCCCAGCGTCAACCAGACGAATTTTTGAGGTAAATGAGGGAAGGAATTTTAGTTTCATTATAGAATATACAACAGTCCCACTCTGCACTTTAATGAAGAAGTTTATTTTGCTATGCAGAAATGTTGGGTCAACGGGAATAAGAGATGATTTTCCTCCAGCTGAGTGCAGTCCTGTGATGACTGCAGAAGAATGCAGAAATGTTGGGTCACTGAAAATAAGAGACCGTTTTCCTCCAGTTGAGTGCACTCCTGTGATGAATTCAGAAGAAAGTACTCATGAAGATTCAAAAATTGGCAGGAAGGAAGTATCTAACACTTCAAACATGGATCCTACTTCCAAGTATGGCACTGTTGCGCATACACCAGAAGACACTGGTTTTAGGCTTGACAGCCACACCCCTATGGAAGGAAATGTTAACGAATCATTGATGTTCTTGGACCAAAGACCAATGAACCTACGTTCAAGAGGTGTCTTGATTTCCCATAATGTTCCAGATATTTTGTCCTTAGTCTTTATCTAAATCCATTATCTTTCTTGCTAAATATCTTGTGCATGGATTCTACAGTCGTGGATTCATGGGTGTTGATTGATCAGGATTATGGTTTTGTATCTCGACCCTCTATGGACGTGTCTTCTTCTTCGGCAAGTGCTTCCACGCTAAACATTATGCCATGCAATTTAGAGAGTCCCCATCAAGCATTTGCTAGTGTTAACTCCACATCAAGTTCCCCGATACCAGTCATTGGTTTGACAGGTGGTAAAGTTGATTGCAGTGAAACCTTGGACAGTCACAACTCTGCTCCTTCTGGGACTTCACATGGATCCGTAGATACATATTCCTTAGGGCAGCCAATAACTCACTGCATGACTAGGATTCGGGCATTACAGCGGTTTGCATCTGCCATCAGAGAATTAGTGAATGGAAAGGTAATTTCTAGCAACTCCACGTTTCTAATCTAACATTTTTCCTTCGCGATGTAGCCAGCAAACGATCATACACCAGAACAATTAGATCCCCAGTTGACCACCTTTCCAATTAGGATTCTGTTCACAGAAAGTTTCTTGTGTATTGACCTTAGTGTTGCTGGCCTATTTTGGACTAGTTATTGTTTGTCCCTTCTTGTGTTATTTGTGAATGGCATCTGTAGAATATTCCAGAGCACTGAGTTACTACTCTTTGGCTAATACCAATTGATAGCATCCTGATAAACGGATTGTGCATCACATTGATATAGGAAGAAATTAATTCTGTTTTGGGATGGAAGGTTATCCCAGACAGTTGTCACAAAATATAACCATCTGGTAATCAGATTAATTGGGATACCCAATTAAAAAACCGCTTATCAGATTAAGTGGGATACCCAAGTCTTCCACTTACCCAACCATGTTGTGGTCCCTACAGTCTGTGTGAGATTTTCCATACCGCCACGTGGTATAACAAATTATACCCAACGTTCACTCCTGACTTGGGGGTGGGTTGGTTGGGTGAGCCTCTGAGATTTTATTTTTGTAGTTTTTTCTGTAGCAAACAGGAAGTTTGTTAAACCTTTTCGTGACAGACTTAAAACTATACCTAGTGAATCGTATGTTGTTACTAGCTTGGATGCTATTTCAGTGCTGACTGCTGAGTCTCAGTTAAATAACAAATCTCAACCCCTGTTCGGTTTTGCAATAAGCAGCGCTACAAGCAGTTACTAGATTCTCCATCTGGTAAATCCGTCAGTGCCATCAATTTGGCTTCTGTCACATTCCATTGTCTTCCATTCATTGCTGCTAATTTCAAAGTTGCAACTAACTACAATTTTTGTTGGCTGAATAGATTGAGGCAGGCAATCAACTAGAAGCATTCTCAATTGAGCTTGTTATTCTTGCAATATGGAAGCAAGCTCTTGACATTTGCAAGCACAATAGTCCTAATGTTGCGAACTCTCCAACACCACCAGATATGTGTTCACTTATTGAGACGGAATTTCTTCTTGAGGTTGGGAATGCTGAGGAACTTGCCAAGGTTATTGAGCCTGGTATGGATTTTTGAAGTCTTGCTAACTGAAATGCTTGTATGTTTATCGTTTGTCTCTATTGAGGTTATAATGGTGATATATGCATCCCCTCCTTGCATATTTTGTCCTTTTAATCAAACATTATTGTGGTAAATTTTATCCACCTTTATGTATTGTTCCAAATGCATTATGCGCATAAATATGTGGGTCATGCAAATTAAACCACATGCACACAAATGTGTTGTTCATGCAAATTCACTTTCAAAAAGACAAAAAAGTGTCGTTGATGGACATTAAAGAGAAATTATTAGTTGAAGATCACAGTACTATATCTTTGTGGTATTAACTTGTCAACTACCAGCCACTTCTGCTTCTTGTAGCAGTCATGCATCCCATACCTCATTGAGCTACAAGTTTGAGATCTAATATAAGCAGATTTGGCAAGTTTGTAATTTTCAGGAAAGGTCAAGCTTTATTTTATTTTATTTTATTTTTTCCAGTCTAATTCCCCATAGTTTAGATGTATTTGCAGGAATAATTAAAATTTTACACGTGTACATTGACTGGACTTCTAAATGTGTTTCAGAATGTAAAGGCTGGACTCATGGTTCAGTTGTGTGTGGAACTAGATACTAAGTTTTATTTTGGTCATGCTTTTCAGGAAATTTGGAGATGCCGGATGCAATGGAGACCCTATATCAGTCGGCCCTTGCTTTGGGAAGACGTGGTGCTGTAAGTATTTATTATTTATTATATATCTTCGGATGGCAATTGCTTATCTTTCAAAATTTTGTGCTGGTAAATTCAGCTGACTGATAATTGGCAAGACAAACTTTCATGCAAGTGCATTGATTATGTACTATAATGTAAAGATACCGATGCTTTTATCTTGGGATGACCATGAAGAATTCAGCAGACCCATTTACTCTTACTGCATGTCCGAGGTGAATGGCTCGAAACAACAAAAGTGTCTTTTTTTTGCACGATGTTTATTTATAGCTACGAGAGGTTCACAAACCTGAATTCCCGCACTCGTTGGACGTACACCATTCATGTTTTGTATGCTTGTCTGTCATCATGTAGGATCAACATTTGTATTCTTGCACAACAATATCTGTAGTGTGCTGAAAGACCATGGTAGAACTGCTATGGGTAAAATTAAAGAAAGAAAAGCAGAAATTAAAATTGGAGACGTAATACGTATTAGGATCCAGATTCAATTCACTATTTATTTGCGCGAACAGATATCTATTCGCCCGAATAGTTTGTTTGAATTTGAATCGCCCGTTGCCGAGATGAACGGTCGGATGGCCTCACTATACTCATGTAGTGAGTCACCTCACTCTAGGGCCCTGGATCCATTTTTGCTGTACTTAATTTATTTTTATCACTTCAACACTAAAGCCACAGACAAGTTATGATACCAAACAATCATTATCCTTAGTTTTCATGCTTGTTTTTGTAATTACCATGGGTATTTCCTGTCCCCTTGTACCTTCTGACATGGCAAGAAAACAGTAATTTTTACTGGCAATCATTCTAAAACTGTTAGAACGATTTACAAGTGTTATTGCAATACGTTTGAGGATTGCTAGCTTGTATATGTTTGACAGGTTGATGAGTACATGGGTGATGCAGAAAATGCCGCGGTTTATTATTCAAAAGCAGTGGAGTTGTTGGTCTTCCTTCTATTCGAAGCACCATCCCTCATTCTTTTTCCTCCTTTCTCTCTCACAAATTCAGACCGTTATAGACTCCAAACTTATATAGATGTCCTTAGTAACAGGCAAAGTTATTCAAGGTCTCAAAGGATGGCTCTTCTTAAATGTGAGGATCAACAAAGCCCAACTTCATGCGCGGGGAAAGGTTTCAAGTTTTAACACATGATGGTAGCACTGTTTTAATATGTACAGTACTTTTTTTTTTTGTGTATAGCTACTATTCATTAGAGTGACTGGGAGATAGTGGAATTGATCTGCATTGGGGATTACATGATGTTAATATTGCCTTTCTTTTGACTTGCAGAAGTTTAAAAAGATCATTGTACTTTTATACTGCAACATGCTTTTTTTGGCCTCTTTTTGTAAAAAAATAGTTAGTGCCTTATTTTTAAATTTGGTCTCATTGTTTTACTTTTTTGATACTCTTATCTAGGTAGATAAAAGATAAGTTTTCTCTAAACCTAAAAGAATTTGTAAAAGACAAGGAAATCATAAAATTTTAGCTTTTTATTGCCTCTAAAATGTATTTTTTTTTTTCAAATTTGGTGTAAATTTCTTTTACCTTATTCAATTGCTCTTCGCGAGTCAAATTTAACTGGTATTGAATTTTAATTGCGTGTTAAAAAATTTCTCTAACAAACGACAGAACTCAAAAAATATTGTTAAAAAAATAGTAAGTAGTGAGTTTTAAATTTTTATGTCAAGTGATGGTGGCTGGCGTAGTTCGTCAAATTATAAGAAAAGTTAATGTATTCATCTGAAGTCTTAGTATAGGCCAATGTAATTTATATGTAAATTTTTATATGTCCTCATAGAGAATGATATGCATCGTTCCATCACATCCATTGATCAATTTTTAGGATTGTGATGAGTGTTCTCGAGCTTAGCAGCAAATTTGGTTTAGACTTCGAAATGGAAGACTTCTACGAATTTTACTTCGTTAGCATCAATTGGACATCTGACCAGGCTACGAAAACATCATCACCCATCTCTTGGACACATAACAATACGTGTGATGATGTCGTGGTGAGGGGCCAATTTGGTGTGTTCAGTTAAGTGTTTCTGAAACGATTTTTAGAAAAAAAAACTCTGAGATGTTATTTGGTGTAAGTGTTTCAGAAAAAATTTGAAAGTTAAAAATGTTTGGGAAAAAATTTCCCAAACAAGTTCAGGAAAATTTTCTGAAATTTTATGGGAAATAGCCAAACGAACGCAACCAACTGAGGCGTTTCTAGAGACATAAGACCACACAGTATGATATGTTGTTCTATTTGCTTTCCTCTATATGCTCGGCTTCTAAACTTTGATTTGTCTTCTGCAACTGCTCATGTGGTTGATCGTCTGAAAAAGATGGTCGACAAGAACTGAATAGCAGCCACATACAGCATGCCAGATGATGAGATGCAAGCTCCTTGACTGTTAGATACATCTCAACGCATTAATCTACCATCAAGCAAAGAGCTGAGTCGAGCAGAGGCGCGAGCACTAATAGTTGATTGCAATCTTTTGACAGTACGATAGCCAAGTCATCCTCCAGGCCTGACCCTAGCGTAGTTGTTCCCCTCAGCATTGTCTGGCAATTGGTTAATTGAGCAATGCCTGAACCCTTCATCGAGATTTTTGACAGTGATGAGGACCTGGCAAGGAAAGCAAGATCCCACCTCACTTTGATTTTGACCGGAGGCAACACCACCAGCACAGCCATTGGTTCCAATGCTTGACCCTATCGAGTTTGCCAAGAGGGTAAGGCTCAGGTTGAACACTACCGAAGCTTGAAGAGTTGACGCCAAAAAAGGAGGCTGGAAAAGGCAGTGGAGGAGGCTTACGATTCCAGCTGGAATGAGGTTGAGGCGGGTTATGTGCAGCAGATCGAGGCCATCAAGCTACAAGGGGTGAATGTGCAGAGCGAGACTTTCAAGGCCAGATGGCTAGGAGGAATTACCGAAGCCTAGGTTCCAGCTGAATCCAGCCTGTTCATCCACATTCTAACCTATCTACTGGTGGTTGTACCTATTCCCCATTCTGTTGATGCCCCTACGCCTACCGTGAAGACATTCCTTCTTCAGCTTATGATTGCTAGAGACTTGTGACTCCTCTTCTTTTGTTTGTTTGAATTGGCCAGCATCCGAAACTAAACAGATGGTCCTAATTGGCTTGAGAAAGTAAAAGTAGGTTAGGTTGGGGCACCTCGTTTATAATGCTTAGCTGATACTTTGTTGTCTATGCATGCTCTATTTTCCATCTGCTTGTTTTTTTGTGATTTTTCTTATGTATATTGCTCCTACTCCGTAGTCAGTGCCGGATCGACAGACTCATTGGTCTGGAGTTGAGCATAGATATAGAAAAAATCAACTTGAAACAGGTCAAATTGTTGAATGGTCAGCATTGCCATTTACATACGTGCCCTCGATTAGCTAATCAAAGGTTGATAGCTTGGAAAAACTTTCCAAATTCTTGCTTCTGAGTCGTGAGTGGACAACAATATCACCGACCATGCTCATAGGCAAGAGATCGGGATTTGTACCGAAGCGTGAGTTCTTAGATCGTATCCAAGCTCTTGCTCTAAGCAATGAGTGGACGACAATTCACCAAACCATGCTCAAGAGCAAGGGATCGACAATTCCACCGATAACTTGTTGTTCAACAATTTGTTGCAATGAAGTAATAAGGACAACGATTAGAGCCAAATGAAAAGCTTTTTCATTGATTGCCTGAGTATTTAGAAAGTTAATATAAGACCCTTGGCCAGAAAGAAGGGACAATCAGTGGCAATAATTTCACAAGTTCAGTGCATTCCATGGTTACCTGTATAGAGTTTCAAGCCTGTAGAAATTGGCGTCAACAATCTTGGTATCTGGTATGGTCCCTCCTAGTTTGGACAGAGCTTGTTGGACTGTTTGTTGCCACTGACCTTCCCAAGACCAAGTCGCTCGGATTGAATGTTCATGACTGGACATTTCTTGTTGTAGCATCGAGACATTTCTTGTTGGTAAGTAGCCAATCAAATCCGGTCTGAGTCCCTCTTTTTCTTAGCTAGATCTAACTTAACTACAATTGCCTCATCATAAACACCCCAATTTAAACATCCGAAGAACCTTTGAGCAATGGTTAGATGACTTCCTGATGATGAAAATCAAGAGGGTGCTGATAAAAATTATATTAAAAGTTATAAAATAAATGCGATAATGTTTTATATTGGACAAAAATAGCACATGTCAATTTATCAGTGACACAGAATACGCCATTGTTGACCAGTCTTACTAAGAAGTCATAGTCAACTAGAAAATAGTACAGGCACCATACGACCTACTAAGCGCCATTTGGAAAGTGGGGTAGGTCACTTAAGACTAAGTAGTCACTTCAAAAATATGACTATAATGCTCAAATTTTCGGAGACGTTAAGATTTTTTTTCCCAAAATTCACGTGCACAATACTTCATTTAAAACAAAAAAAATACTGAGGTTAGATTAGAACAATCGAATATGAAAATAGAGTATTGACAAAAGATGAATTAGAAGTTCAAAAATAACTTTTTAAAGGGGTGCGAATTTGTCTAGTCAAGTAAACCAGAGTTCAACCAAGTCTCCGCCAATGACGTTGAGTTTAGCTGGATAGTTCGGTTCTTCAATCCTCTTTTCGATACCTGGCTTGAATGGTAGGGGAAAATAGTAGCATCATAAGTCATAAAAGCTCAATCAAGCTCACAAAATCTTCCAGTAGGTAAGTTGAGTGCATAGCCGGCCTACCAGCTGGACGACTACCCTTCCTACCAGCCCCAAGACTGGCCACCCCAAACATGCTATTTCTGATTTGGACAATTTTGACCTGAACTTTGGAATGTCCCATAGGATGCTATGGACCTCAAAATTACCTCAAACGTAGGTTAAGATGTTATCGTTCATTTTCAATTGGAATCAACTCAATTAGTGGTCTAGAACTCCTTTAATTGAAAGTTCTGTAAACTACATCTGTTTTGGACCAATTTTGTTCCATTGAGATTTTACTCTATTTACGAGCCATTTTGGACATTGTATTCTTCATATAAAATGTTCCCCACATCTTAAACAAATACTCTGTAAATAGGTTCTTAAGTTGATTTCCATTGAGGTAATTTCAACAAATCTGTCGAGTATCATAACTTAGGTTATTTTGGGCCCCAAAACCTCCATTTTGACCTTGTAATCACCTAAACCTATGTACTTTGACTTTGGAACATTAGAAGGATTAGTTTAATTCATTTATCTCATGTATTTCATAGTTTGAGAAGGTACAGTATACAATGCCGATGCGGTGGTCTAGAATGATTTTGTTATTGGAAATAAAAAACTAGGAATACGTTATTGAATCGTTATATCCTTATTATAGGATTCAAGCATGATGACATAGTCGGTGGAAACGATTGTATCACGTGACACATTATAAGGTGAGTTCAAATACGATGTTATTATGTGTATGTTGTTCAAAGCACGAAAGCATGAGATGTTTGATGATTAAAATGTTTTTTGCACGAGTACCATGCTTAATCATGACAACCGTTTGTTTTATAAGCCATGTGTTAATCACGAAAATATTGATATTTTTTATAACGAATTGTTCAAATGGTACCTCAACCGCTAGGGGATTTGAATATAGCGAGGTGAAGGAATAAGGGCTCGACCATGGCTAATGCGGTATACAGATGACGTCATTCTGGTCTATGCGATGATGTATAAAAGTGCAACTCCCACTTATGTATTTTTGACAGCCGTTGAATTGAACGTAAATAAGATAATGTTGAATATTCGTCTTTCGCTTTGGCCCATGGACATGACGTGAATGCTGTTCATTAAGATCGTTTTTGTTGTATGCATAAATGGATAACATGGCAAACTCGTAGGATTTCATGTTTGAATTCACTCTACCTTTATGCTTAAGCATGCTATAATGCAACATTACAAGTGATGATAGATGATGTGAAGGCTGTTATAGCACGCATTATGATTATACATGAAAGATGTTGAGTTAATTACATTTAAGCTAGATCTGATGACCGTGGTGATAAGTTCATTGTAAAGTAGTTAGAAAATATTTTTGCTTATATCTATCTGCATGCACAACTCTAGTTTATTTTGTTTATGCTTCCATACTCTCATAACCTCTAAGGTATATATATGCTTGCTTGATGAAATTTTTTAAATTCATCGTGTTAGAGGTTTTAGTGAGTTAGACTTAATGACCAGTCACTAAATCTTCCTATGTCGGGATGAATCGTGACATGTGGATTTGAGCAATATTATATTTCGATCATATTAATGCAACATGTCCGTAAATTATTACAAAGTTTTGTTGGAAGTGCCGTCAACATTGATAGTGCACTAGTACATAAACATGTTTCGAATACCAAATTATTTGGACTTTGATTAAATTATTTTAAAATAAAAAATTAGTCTACTTTGACTTTTAGATATAAAATGGTTATAATTGCATAACAAGTATTTTTGAACTTTTGATTAGTGAGTGGAAAAAATCAAGACTTCGGTTATAAATATTTTTAGTTCAAATCTTGAGAATTGAACCATGGTGTAATTTTAGTGTTTTTTTTTTTTTTTGAGGTTGTTACCCCTAACACTTAGACACGACAAGAATTAATCACAACCAAACTCTAGACCCTCTTACTAAACAAAAAGGAAAAACTCTTCCGGAAGAATTTAGGTTTCTGAAATATAAGAAATTTAATTTTTTTTTGCCACTTATCTTTTTATTTGTGGAAAGAAAAAACAAAAAGAGTAATACTGCTAAGGCGGGCTTGACCTTTTCTTCGGAATAAGGATTTGCGTGGCTTTAGCTCAGAAAAGTAAAAACCCTAGACCCCCACACGCTTGAAAATACTTCCCACGTGCGAGGGCTTTAGCTAAACAGAGACCAAGATACCGCCACTTTCACTCACTCAGATCAAGACCCCCACTCTCTCTCTCCCTCCTCTATTTCTCTCTCCCAAACAGTGCGATGTGTGTACGACATATGTATACATCGCTTTCGGAATCAAATCAGCTCTGAATATCCCGCACTTGCGAAGAAACAAAGTCGAGTCCCGTCATTCAATTATTTTTTTTCTCGTTTTCCGACTTGTTTTCCTTCATTACAAGGAGAAACACGCTCTTCGCCTGTTTCTCATAGCTTTGATTTCTCAGAAAATCGATTTCTGATGTTTTCTACTTCTACATTAACCCTAGATCTTCTTTAGTTTCACTCATTTCGATCATTTCTCACCATATTCAGGCTGCTTATATCTCCATTTCTCTTTCCCCTGGCTTTCTATTTTCAAATTTAGCATTTTAAACTGATTATTGGGATAATGGCTGGTTATTCATCCAGTGTTGGGCTGCAGAAAGTGATGATTGCTAACGTTCAAACCCTTACTTATTCGAAGGAAAGTAGACATTTGACGTATAATAAAAGGAAGCATAATAGCCTCGTGGTTGTGAACACCTTATATTCGGGTACTGACCCCCAATCTGGTGCGGTTGTGACCATTGTTACGAAAGAAGGGGATGGAGGCTCCGTGGGGAAGGATTTGGCAGTGTCGGATGCTAATTATGCACCGGGAACTGACTGTGGAAGTGGCGGTGGGGATGAGTTTGGGGGTGGTGATGGAAGTGGTAAATTCCTAGGTGGAGGCGGGGGAGGTGGTGGTGGTGGTGATAGTGAACCGGGTGATGACGAAGAAGAGGAGTTTGGGCCAATAATGAAGTTTGAGGAGGTGATTAAAGAGACTGAGGCTCGAGGGGCTAGTCTTCCCCTGGACATGTTAGAGGCTGCAAAGAGTGGTGGAATTCGCGAGTTGCTTCTTCTTAGATATTTGGAGTTGCAGGTATAGCTATGTGTCTGTACGGTTAAAATGTGCTTACATTTGTGGGGTGTTTGGTTTACTAAAATAAAACTGGATTGAAATGTTTATTCACTTGGAACGCTCATTCTGACATTCGGTTTGCCAGAGGAAAAGAAAGGCAGAATGTACACGAGACATGGAATCATCATTCACCATTTGAGGTGAATGGCTTTTCCATTGGGAGGCCAAGCAAGGAGCACATTCCATTCCTTCCCCAAATCATTTTAGTGAACCCAACACTACCTTAGTTCACAAGAGTAGCATATATCTACTCTATAGCTTCTGTGGCAAATCATAGTATTCTTTGTGCAGGCGTCTGGATGGCCTCTGAGCTTTATAATGAAGTCTTGCTCTATGATCCGGAATCGAATGTTGGCTGATCCGTCATTTCTTTTTAAAGTTGGCACAGAGGTTTGTTTGGGTTCCTTGGTATGATTATTTTTGTAATAGAACTGGCTAGATAGTCCGTGTATAGTAATGCTTGGTTTGCTAGGTTCTGGGAAGAAGCTTGTGTATGAACCCTTGTGTCCAAGTGATCACTCTTGTAGCAATTTCATCTCCTTTAAGCAACAAGCTACCCTTCTTTCGTAATTCACAAATATAGTTCACAGAAACTAGGCACCGCATGACTTGAATCAAGGAGATTGCATAATAAATTGAGAAGGAATGGATATATGAAGTTGGAGTTGTACTTGATATGATTTGGATCACTTGCCTTCAAACTGGGGTTCTATATGTATTTGTGCAAGTTACCTCTATGGTCAAAGTTTATGTGTTGTCAGACTCAGAATACCAGTGGTTTTTGTGGTCCTTCTGTTTATACAGTTCTTCATATGGGTTCAAACTTGGCATTACTCATTTAACGTTGTGCAGATTGTTATAGATTCTTGTTGTGCTACATTAGCAGAGGTCCAAAAGAGGGGCAAGGACTTCTGGGCAGAATTTGAGCTGTATCTTGCAGATCTATTGGTTGGGGTGGTCGTGAATATTGCTTTAGTTGGTATGTTAGCCCCTTATGCTCGTATTGGGAAACCATCTCTGTCTAAAGGTGTTTTTGGACGTATGCAACATGCTTATGGGTCTCTTCCTAGCAGGTTATTTTTCCCACCAAGAACTGTACAAAATTCTGATAATATTGACTTGTATAATAGAAATGAAATAAGTTTTTCGATTTCTGGATCATGATGGGTTCTAATTTTCTCATCCGTAAAGCATGATATGAACGGCTAAAAAGCTGATCATTCATTATCTTCTTTGTTTAATATCATTCACAGCTTTAGATGTCAATCTATCCAGTCATTCAAATGTTTGTCTTATGCAGTGTATTTGAAGCTGGAAGATTTTCTGTGAAGCAAAGGATTGCTACTTACTTTTTCAAGGTACCGTAACGACTAAGATTCTGATGTTTTGGCTGTCATTTGAACATAAGCCAAAGGGAGAATTCTCGGTTTCTCATATAAATGTTTCACTTCCAGATCTCAAGGTTTTCTTAGATCCATCTCACCTTCAGTGATTCTGGTTGAGGTTGTTTGTGTTTGCTTGCATTTATTCAGTTTTGCATCATGTAATTGACCACTGAGGGTGTTTTCAGGGTGTTATGTATGGAGCAGTTGGGTTTGCATGTGGTATTATTGGTCAAGGCATAGCAAATTTGATTATGACTGCAAAGAGGTATGCTCCTCGATAGACCCATGACACATACATGCTTATTTTTGCTTCAACAGTATTTGATTATTGCGCCTAAAATTCTGCATATGTTTTTACTTTTCGGCAGGAATGTGCTTGTCTTCTAAATGCATAACTGAATTGTAGCAATATTTGATAACTGTCATAAATAGTCAATAGCTCATTGAAAATCCCGAGTCGGTGCAGATTTTGCCAAGAGGGGGTAAAATAGGCAAATCTTTAAACATTGTCATCAATCATCTACGGATTGAATTTCAAGGCATCATGAACCAACAAGAATAGAGGCAAGTACAATTGGATTTTCACAGGTGAGCCCTGTGAGATCTCTCACGAGATGAAAACCACGGTCCAATCAACATGTCATATTCTCTATCGAGTTAAAAAATACAGGACTATAGATGCTTATGGATTAGTAACTGCACATGGTGTACTGTATACTCATTTTGAAAGTCCAACACAAGCTTCCATGAACTTGCTGTGCACCGCCTGTGGTACTCACCTTGTAAGGCCTTTTTTAAAAAAAATTTCAGTAGCTTCCATGAAACTGCCACTTCATTCTACTTATCCCACAACACCATTTCCACAAACAAGGTTGGTGGTGGCAATGAAAGTGTGTATGAAGGTTTCCGAAATATCAAGAATAATCCGTCTACTAAAGCAAGTGTGCGAAAACGAGAAAGTCTTTGAACGGTGTAGGGATTTAATAACTTCCTAGGATTTTTTGCTCCCTAGGTGAGGAAGAGATATGGAATTTGTTAGATATGTGTTATGTTTAGTATCAGGGTTAGAGGTTAGTTTAGTCTTTTTCTTTCTGTAATCACTCTGTGTATTATGTGTGTATTAGGGTGTTATTTAAGATACCCAAAATACTGTTTTGTTTAATAACATGGTATCAGAGTTGAAAAAGAAAAAAACCCTAACACTAATTTGCCGTTGTAGCTGCCAGCCACAGCCGACCATCTTGTTGTTATCGGCCGACTTCACCCTTGCCGTCAGATCCCATTGCCATCAGCCCCTTTGTCGTCGATTTGGCTTTTGGTTGCTGATTTTGCGATATGGTTTATCTGCTTTTCGCTATTCACGATTTGTTTTGGATCGTTGCGTCTCTCGCGGTTCAATCTCGATGTGTTCTCTGTTAATCGAACACCTTTTGATCACTAAGGTTTCGGCACAAGTTTTCTGTTTTGATCGATACATCTCGATCTGGTATACTGTTCTCCAATTTGTTTTGGTACCAGATTTCAATCTCGTATTTATTTCACAACTTGATGGTGGAAATACGCTTTGTTGCACGATAATGAATTGTTTGTTGGTTGTTTCATTGGTTGATTGTTATGTTATTCCTCTCTATTATTTACTATGGCTTCAACTTCTGTTCATACTACTCATTGGTCTCTTGTTATGTTATCTATCACCTCTACGCGGTTGAATGGTAAAATTATGCGTCGTGGGGTAAGGCAGTTGAAGTATGTTATATTGGGAAGATGCAGTATAGTTTCTTAATGGATGATCATCCCTCAACTATTGATTCTAAGTTTGATATCTGGAAGGTTGAGGATGCCTTGATTTGTATTCAGTTATGGAACAGTATGGAGCCTCAGATTAGTGGTACATTGTTTTCCTAGCCTACTGCCAAACTGTGTGGCGTTAGGCTGAGGAGTTGTATTCTGGCATCAAGAATTTGTGGCGGACGCATGACCGTCTTCAAACTTTTTTTTCTCTTGCACTAGGTGAATTGTCCTTAGAGGATTATTATGCAAAGTTTCGCGGTATTTGTGAGGAGCTCAACATTTTTCAGCCGATCTCTGCTAATGTTCGGGTTATGTAGCGCCAACGCGTGTCTATGCATGTGACTCGTTTCTTATTTTGGTTACCTCCTCTTATGATCCTATTCGTACACAGCATCTGGGTGCTAGGGATTTGCCTTATCTTAGCGAGGTATCCAGCCATCTTCGCTAGACCTTTGTATCTGATCATATTTCAGCTTTCGGTGTAGCTATTGATTGATCAGCTTTAGCACTAATGTTTCTAGTGGTTCTGGTCATAGTGGTCGTCAATAGGGGTGTAACAGGTCCACTTTGGTAGAATTTATGGGACTGAATTGGTTGTCCGGTTTGAAAATTTTGTAAACCGAAATCGGACTGATTGCATCATCTCGATTTCAATCGGTTTGAGCCGATTTTGGTCCGGTTTGGACTTTTTGGTTTTTTAGAAAACATTTCGGGCCAACCACAAAAAAGAAGTGAAAAATTAACAGTTTGAGGTGAAATTTCCCCCAATGGAAATGCATTGAATAATATTCTAAAAGATTGAACAGTTCGAACTTGCTCTTATTTTTTATTCCCGGACTGGTGTTTTCCATTTTCATTCACTCTCTGTAAATGGTGATTTTTCATTTTTAGTACACGGTAATGGTCCTAAATCCTAATGGATTAAATGACTAATGGAGTAATAGATTATAAGTTATAACACATAAATCTAAAAATATAACATATTTACATTTATACCCCCATCTGGTCTGGTTCGGTCCGGTTTGGACCGGTTTTGTATTTCCCCAAACCGAAACTGATTGAAAAATCGGTTTTCTCAAACCCCAAACTGAAACCAGACCGAAAAATCGTTTTTTCCAAATCCCCAAACCAAAACCGGACTGAATCAAATTGAATTTTTCAATCCTCAAAACCGTTAATCCGGTCTGGTCTAGTTTTCCGGTTTTTATTTTCACCCCTAGTCGTCAATCATGGGGAGGTAGCCGTGGTGGATTTGGTCGTGGAGGTCGTGCATTTGGGGGTGGCAGCAGTGGACTTGGACGTGGGACTCACCGTTGCACTCATTCTAATGGTGATAACCACATTATTTAGTATTGTTGGGATCTTCATGGTTGTCTATCTGCATACGAGGTTACACATCGAGAGGATGATGGCACAAGTTGACCATCTTGTTGTTATCAGCCGACTTCACCCTTGCTGTCGGATCCCATTGCTAGCAAACCCTTTGCCATCGATTTGGCTTTTGGTTGCTAATTTTGCGATATGGTCTATTTGCTTTTCGCTATTGACGATCTATTTCGGATCACTGCGTCTCTTGTGGTTCAATCTTGATGTGTTCTCCATTAATCGAACACCTTTTGACCAATAAGGTTTCGGCACAAGTTTTTTGTTTTCATCGATACATCTCGATCTGGTATACTGTTTTCCAATTTGTTTTGCTACTAGATTTTAATCTCCTATTTATTTTGCATATGTTTTTTTTTCTCTTGCACTGGGTGAACTGTCCTTAGAGGATTATTATGCCAAGTTTCGGAGAATTTGTGAGGAGCTCAACATTTGTCAGCCTATCTCTGCTGATGTTCGGGTTATGCAGCGTCAACGCGTGTCTATGCATGTGACTTGTTTCTTATTTGGGTTACCTCCTCTTGTGATCCTATTCGTTCACAACATCTGGGTGCTAGGGATTTGCCTTCTCTTGGCGAGGTATCCAGCCATCTTCGCTAGGCCTTTGTATCTAATCATATTTCAGCTTTTGGTGTGGCTACTAATTGATCAGCTTTAGCACTAATGTTTCTAGTGGTTCTGGTCATAGTGGTCATCAATAGGGGGGTATCAGGTTCGGTTTGGTAGAATTCATGGGACTGAACTGGTTGTCCGGTTTGAAAATTTTGTAAACTGAAACCGGACCGGTTGCACCGTCCCGATTTCGATCGGTTTGAGCCGGTTTTGGTCCGGTTTGGACTTTCTGATTTTTTAAGCAACATTTCGGGCCAATCACAAGAAAGAAGTGAAAAATTAACAGTTTGGGGTGAAATTTTTTCCACTGGAAATGCATTGAACAATACTCTAAAAGATTGAACAATTTGAACTTGCTCTTATTTTTTGTTCCCGGATTGGTGTTTTCCATTTTCATTCACTCTCTGTAAATGGTGATTTTTAATTTTCAGTATACGGTAGTGATCCTAAAGCCTAATGGATTAAATGACTAATGGAGTAATGGGTTATAAGTTATAACACATAAATCTAAAAATATAACATATTTATATTTATACCCCATCGGGTCCGGTCCGGTTTTGTATTTTCCGAAACCGAAACCGGACTGGAAAATCGGTTTTTCCAAACCCCAAACTGAAACCAGACTGGAAAATCGTTTTTTCCAAACCCCCAAACCGAAATCGAACCGGATTGAATTTTTAAATCCTCAAAACCGTCTATCCGGTCTGGTCAAGTTTTTCGGTTTTATTTTCACCCCTAGTCGTCAATGATGGGGAGGTAGCCACGGTGGATTTGGTCGTGGAGGTCGTGCATTTGGGGATGGCAACAGTGGACTTGGCGTGGGACTCACCGTCGCACTCATTCTAATGGTGATAACCACACTATTTAGTATTGCTAGGATCTTCATGGTTGCCTATCTGCATACGAGGTTACACATCCAGAGGATGATGGCCACTAGCTTCCGCAGCCTCCTATTTCATCTATCTCAGGACCTGGTGTGGTTACCATAGGGATGGCAATCGGAGCAGATCGGAGGCGGAT
>JABCMJ010001785.1:0-10391 GCA_014822125.1 Arbutus unedo
AGTAAATAAAAAGAATCTATAACCACCTCAAATGAATAATTTTAGACTTAATGGCAAACCTTGTGAATAACCAAATGACCTGAATAGAGCCTCATTAAATAGCCATGGTAAACTCCAATCTCTATCAGAAGAACCATCCATCAACACACCACACATGCTGGTGCAAATTCATTAATGAAACTGGTATGTTCATCTTCTCATTTAAAATTCATACAAAACCACAAAAGTAATGAAGTACTTTTTGAAGAAACAACCACCCCACCATATTGCATGTCCATCAAACAAAGCTACATAATTAACAGATGGGTATAATAAATTATTTACAAGTTCAATTACTTTTCTATCTGCTCTTCATTGAGCATTTGTTTTTTGTTTGTTTTTTTTCCGGTTGGAATAGAAACTAAGCATATAAAGTCCTGGGGTACAACACCCCCAAAGCATCCGCAAGCAATTGATCAGCAACCGAAACCGGAACCAAACCAAAAACCGTCAGTCCCATACCATTAGCACTACGATCGGCCATGTCAAGATTTGCCAACATATCCGCACACTGGTTTGCTTCGCGATAAAAATGCTTAGGCATCGCAAGACCGAGCTGGTTCAAGAGGTGCCTACAAGCCAAGATAATGCTGTTGAGATCTCCGTGATCATGATCTATATCTGCTAAAAGCTCCAATACTTGAGTAGCGTTAAACCATCCAAAAGAGCCGAGAGTTCAGCCGCAATGCTTGAATCAGACCCCATCTTCCGATGAAAACCGGAGACCCATCTTCCGTCGCTATCCCGAATAATGCCGCCACAATAAGCTGGTCCAGGATTTCCTTTCGAAGCTCCGTCGGTGTTGAGTTTGAATCCACCGGGCTGCGGACGTATCCAAGAAACCATCATGTATCCTATGGACTCTTCTAAACTGTCTGTCTGCAATAATTACGCGCCCTTAAATTGCAACCACTATCACCGCCGTAGAAATTACCAGCACCGTTGTCGCCGCCGTGATCAACCAAACCAAAACCACCCGTGACACTCATCCTGAAGACCGAACAAACCAATATTAATACTAATGTGAAGTCCAAGAAAAAACCGTGTGATCGAAAGCCGCTGCCAACGTGCCGCTTAGCGAGAGAGGCTCAAGATCTGAATGGGGCGGTGGATGGCGTGAGAGGGGAGGGAAGGGGATCGTGGAACGATATTTTCTGATGCTGAGTATAGAGAATCCAGTTCTGTAAGGTGGTGAGAAAGCCGGGAAGATGTTGCCAGTTCAATCAAAAAATCTAACTAATTACTAAGATAACATCATCATTGCATTTTACAAGCTTCAATTTTATTAAAATTGCACTTGCATTCAAGTTAGACTTCTTACATCAATCCAAGATACAAGGGAAAATAAATAATCTCGTCAATTTTCTTGTTTGACTTTTTGAAATTGACAAGTAATTTAATACATAAAAAAATTAAAAAGTTGACAAATAAAATGAGATGACGTAACAATATGATGAAGTCTATTAATGTTAATTTCGAAAATTGATCATGTTAATAATTTATTTAAGTACGTGAGAAATTGTTTGTCAAACGAAGTATATGATGAACGCAACAATGGTAATTCTCGTCGTTAATTGTGTTTGGACAAGAACAATCCTAGGATGAGTCATGATGTCGTCATGATTTCCTGAGAAGACCTCGTATTGGGAGCCCTTTTAATTTGAATTTTTTGTTTTCAACCTCAAAGAGTTGGTATTGTAGTCAAGACTTTTAATTTTTGATCTCTGACTTCTAACTTGGAAGTTTACACACTCAAAGACTACAATGAAATTCCTCCATAATGCAAATTTCTTCAGCTAATTATACTTTTGTCTATTCAAAATTCGCAACTTCTAATTTAACAACAAAGTCAATCTTTTATGCATTTTATTATACTTCTCTAACTCGGCCTATAATATCTAACAATTTTAATTTGTTATAGATTATAAATTTTTAGTTATTGCACATGTCACAATCAAATCATTATTTACTTGTAATTCAAATATCACTCTTTTCTTTTCTCTCCCTCTCATCTCTTATCTTTTCTTTCCAATTATAGTACATTGACAAAATTATAAATCACATATGATAAAATTATTACTCATTATTAAAATGGCCAGAGTTTAAATGTATACGGAAGTGTTAATTTAATTACTGAATAAATTCTTAAGTTGAACTAGCGATGATTAAGTATAATGACTTGTCACCTGTTGTGTATTTTACCATGTTTCTCTAGCTGGGCATACAATATCTAACAATTTTAATGTGTTAAATAATAATTTTTTTGTTTCTGCGCATGTCATAATGAAATCATAATTTGTTATGTATTGAATTTAAATTACATTATAATGCATTCATATACTTAAATATTTAGAATCAAATTTAACTAACATTTTTCGATTAGACATCACTTGCAAATTTTACGTACAATTTAATATCACTCTTTTCTTTTCTCTTCTCTTCTTCTTGTATCTTTTCTTCTCTTTTCAATTATAGCACTCTAACAAAATAATAAATTACATTTGAATCGTCATTGAATGTTTCTAGAAATCCTCCTCGATAATAAACAAACTAAAACTTAATTATCGAAACCAGTGTAAGAGTTTGGGTACAATTTAATGTTC
This sequence comes from Arbutus unedo, assembly GCA_014822125.1. Taxonomy (NCBI): domain Eukaryota; kingdom Viridiplantae; phylum Streptophyta; class Magnoliopsida; order Ericales; family Ericaceae; genus Arbutus; species Arbutus unedo. The sequence goes on from JABCMJ010001785.1 coordinate 2,643, forward strand.
AAGACCGTTTAGCACCCTGAGTATAGCTCAACGAATCTAAATTGTTCAGTACTATGACGAGTATAGTTTAATGTATCAAGACCGTCCAATACCTCGAGTACAGGTCAACAAATTTGAACCAATCAACACCCCGATCAAGTATAATTCAACGCGTCAAGATCGTCCAGCACCACGACAGGTACTATTTAATGTATCTAGACTATGCAACACTTCGACTGACACCCATACAAACCTTAATGATAACCATAAATTGAACTCACCAGGATTAAAGTATAATTATGCTTAAATTCTTATAATATCATCCTCCTTCCAAAATTTGAACAACACATAAAAAATTTATCAAGCAACATTACAGCTATAAATCGGAGTAGCCAACATTTTCAAAATCGCAACAACAATACAAATCATTTTCCCTATGGCATAACAATATAGTTCCATCCTAGCAATATCATAAAATTAAGGAATGAAGGTCAATATTGATAAACCTGCTCTCATGGAATTCCACGAAAATTCGTGAATATTATAATGACACGTTTTGTATGCACGTGCTAAGTGTAAGTAAGTAGGGTTCGGATTATATTTCATGCATTTGGACAGAGCTTTCTGTTAATTGAAAAATGCTATTTGATGCCAAATTTGACATTAAGTGTCAAATTCTTTTTTGCCTCAAATGCCTCAACTTTTAATGCATTTTTACCTCAAAATTTTCAATTTGACATCTTTATTGGAGATCAAAAATTTTGAATATCAAATTGAAAAATGTCAAATTGCCACATAGACCATCAAAAAAATTTGAGATCTTTCTTAGAGATGCTAGTGAAATGAGAACTACATCCTCGTCCTAGTGACATAACAAGTGTCTTTTTCCCCTAATGCTGAAAAACAAATAGTAGGGGAAGGAACTAGATAGGACCACCCCAACAAAAGGCATTTGAATTACGATAAGTAGAAGCACTTGCCCTCTGAATTTGTCAAAGTGACTAGGCATAAAAGGAATCTGTATAAAATCCAAACAAAGACGTTCCTCATATGGGTAAAACCCAAACACACGCACACCCTTCTTGAGGAATACGGTTCTCTTTTATTGACTTGTTCTATGGACACGGCGGATCTACAGGGCTTGCATCTCCAAACTGGAGTGGTCAAGGGCTTTTGCGGAGGGTGGCGTTGTACCATTGCTGTCGTTGGCAGAGCTCATCTCTTGAGCAGGAGGAGGGTTGACGATGGTCATTGGCATGACAACGTCATCAGGGAGACGTCCCTTCATCTCCCGGTGCTCTTGGCACAAGGCACACCAGTGCATGCAGCAGTGCACCGGACAAGGGCCACACGGTGAATTCTGCACAATTGTGAAAAATGGGAAAGCGTGACTGTAAGAGATTTAAGCTACCGTAGAACTCTCAGTAAATGCTGGTGCCGAATCTTTAGCAGTTTTATCTTTTAAGGTGACAGTAAATTATGAGCTCGTCAATCAGTATGTAATTATAATAATGTTCAAAGAAATACGGGTTACCTTTAGATGATACTTCTTCTGCAGGGAATGCCTAAACAGACCAGTGTAAATGCCACAAATCCACCAACTAAACAGCAAACCCTCGCATAGAAGGAACGATGTGTTTGGGTCAATACCATGAAATGCTGCTGTTGCTGCTGCAAGTGCAAGCCCACCTTCAACAAAAAAGGCATGACACATGCATGGTCTAGTCCAAGGGACATCATCTCTTAGTCTTTCAACATTACGTCCAAACAACACACAAGGGCAGAAGAGTCCTGTCCAGCCTGAAGAGGTGTAAACTAAGAAACTTAGTAAAATAAAGCAGAAAGAAAGAGAAAGCATATATATAGGATGAGCTTGATATAGAAGAAGGAAGTAACTTTTATGACAAGAACAGCATAGAACAAAAAAGAGACCAAGATCAATAAATAGCTGCTAATACTATAGACAACACTACAACAACAAATGCTCAATCTTGTACACTCGAGTTTGGTGACAGAAGACATGCTGTACATTGCTACTGATGCTTGCCGTTCGAAGTTTCTTTAGCCTAGTTTGAATTAGACCCATAGCAAAAATATGGATGTTGCCTCCAGTTTGAGCCATGAGGCAAAAACGACTCGAGACAACTTACACTATAAAACAACAAGGTTTTCCACTAACAAAAAGCTGCATCTTCTTATTGACAGATCTATTATCTGTTCTTCCCTCCTTCCTTTTATCTCTTTCTGTTTTCCAACCATTGTAGTTAATGATGACAGCTTGGAAGACGACCGCCGCACTCCCAAAGAATCTTCTACTGCCTCAATTATCCAGGGTGATAAACGAAAAACCAGACAGGAGAGTTCAATAGCCCCAATGAGGTCTAATTTGATAGCCAAATTGCTAATGAAGATTAACCATGCTCACTTGCGCAAACACAGCTGTAGTAACTATTCTTTACATTACGAAAGGACAAGAAGTAATGGAGGATTCAATCACATTGCACGCTTATGCCATCATCATCAAAAAAGTATTGCAAAAACAACCCGACAACAAACACATACACAAAATACAGTTTCCATTAGACTAGTTTGAAAATTTGGGAAACTGAAATCATAAACCAGAGTTCAGCACCCACCACCACAAAATATCACTTCAGGAAATTAAACATCTTAGCAATATAATAAATGAAACCAGTAGCAGCATTATCTAGACTGTTATTATAAACACACACACACACACACATATATATATATATATAGAGAGAGAGAGAGATCTAAGGCGTGTATATTCCACGAGAAATTGAACAAACAAGTTGGCTATCAAACAAGGATCCCATAATACTAGTAACACTTTAATGATCAAGAAATAAGTACTAAAGTTACGTATCGAAATGAGATCTGAACACTTACAACTCTCTGTATCTTCAGCGCAGCCAAAGATCCCAGTGGTCCATGGTTCATTTGCATGAGGCTCAAAGCTTTCGGGTAAAGGTTGTCCACATTCATTGCACCTGCGAACATGCAACTGCTTGACAAACCAGCACATAAGTATACAAGTCTATGTGCATGTTAAACGGTGTAACATGCAGCACTTCCTCAATAGTTGTTAGAGGGACCATGTCAAGAATCAAAAGCTTCGAAAAATTAGTTTATTCATCTTGTCAATTTCAAAAAATGATACCTACGACAGCATCTTCATATAGTAGAGGTGAATGACTTTCAAAGTCCTACAAATATGTATTTCCCCTTAAATCCACATGTATTTACCACCACCATCCATAATCCAATATAGAAAGAGCACAAAACAATTACATTATTCAACTAGTGATAGCGGCACTAGTAAAGAAGTCAAATCTCCCTCCCTCTGAAAATAACAAATTTCAAATCAATGACAACACTTCATTCATGACTCAAATCCCAAATCAATGTTCAAATAAGTGTACGATATCAGAAGGTTTCCACAAAGATCTCATAACATTTCATTTACCGGTATACGTAACAATATGCTCATAGTCTATACACGGTGTTTATGTGCGTGAACGTAAATCTATACATGTATATATGCCCCCTTCCGGAGAGGCCCGAGCCATCAGGATCAACAATAGGCGTGCTTGGAATTCCTAGCTAAAAAGAGTCCAATTTTGTTCACCCTCCGTCGTGTGGGACCACCTCGAGATCCCTCTTGATAATCAAAAATGTTTATTTTGTTATGATTATTTTATTTAGTTATCAAAAAAAAAAAAAAGCTCAATTAAATATAGGTAAGTGCTTAACCTAAAAAAAATCTAGTTTTTTACTTCAAAACTTTTAATTTTTAAAGCTTAAAAACGAAATTTTTAAGTTTACCGATATTAGTTTGAGCTGAAATTTTTTGGGATCTAAACGCTAATCTCTTTCTCGCAGCGGTGTGCCCAGTGATCAACAAAGCATTACTGAAAGAAAGAAGACAACAACGTGAATAGCCCTTCCCATGTGACTCTCAACTAAGACAGGGCAGGGGAAGTAACTAAATAAATTAATCAAAATAAAATAAATAATTTTGATCGATCGAGGTGGTGTCACAGAACAAAGGTTGAACGAACTGAAATCAGCTAAAAGTCGAAATCTGTTGGCCAAAGGAGGAAATCAAACGAGCTTGCATTCCTCCTATAATAGTTAGAAGCGTATTTCATTCAAAATTAATAGTCTCAGCCCGGTTCCCTAGCTCATGCCGAGAGAGAGAGAGAGAGAGAGAGAGGGAGGGAGGGAGGGGGGACCTGAGGAACGTCAATGGGCTGATTGAGTTCACCAGGCTTAATGTCCTCCTCCAATGGCGCTTGATCTTTGGTCAGCTTCACATAATGCGACTGCGCACCGCCTTCTTCCATCTGATCTGACACCACAAACAGTCGTCATTTTACCCAAACAATCAACAATTCCAAACAAAACGAACTATTACAAACGTTAAGCCCGTTAATCTGAATTCCTATCTCAAACTTCAAGAATCAAAACATCATACCTTCAAAAATCAAACCAAACGCGATTCCGCCGGAGATCTAGTAACTCCACAGTAGAATTTCTACAAATTTCGCCGCTACAAGGCTTGCCTTTTCGGTAGTAGATATCCGCTGCGGACGCCACTAGATTCAGTGTCAGCTATGCTCCCTACATTGGTGATCTTCGTGACGTGGTCAGATATGAGTGGCGGGTCCGACGTCATACTCGTAAAAGCGCCACTGGGCTTGGGTGAATCTTAATCAAACTCCTTACTCTACTTCCAGGTAAAGAACCTCAACCAATAGAAAATTGCCATGTCAGCAAACGAAACTTCGCCGTCGTTCCCGTTCCCTTTTTTTCCCGAACAATAAATTTTCTGTTGTGCTTTAGAAAATGAATTTCTTTATTTTGTCTCTCTGTGTTTCGCATGGTTTCAAATTTTCAATAGCAAGTGGAGAGAGTCAGAGAGCTACGGGAGAAATTATTATTTCTATTACTTTTGTGTAATAACAATTTAAATATGAATTTACTTTCTGAATTCTTAAATTTATTATTATCAAATAAACCGAACAAGAACAAAATAGTTTTCCCCCCCGGGAAGAAAACAATTTGCATAGCATGGGTTTTGGTATGAAGATAAAAGAGGAGGTACTTTGCTATTAAAAATGCTGGAGGAGGAACAACTTCTTTTGAGATTATAAGGATTTTATACTCACCGTAGATTATGTATACTCGTAAGTTATTATTCTCTCACTGAGAACCATTGAATCACATGCAAACTTGTACAAGAAGATGTGAACTTTCTGGCTCAAACCGCGTCAAACCATTTATCACTGGGCTAACCAAGGGCGGAAGTAGGCAGGCCCTCTATTGGGCTATAGCCCAAGTGAAATTTCTTTTTTTTACATATAAAATTTTAGTTAAAATAATATTAGCGCATCTTATTATTTGCAGTCCAATATATTTTTTAGTTTGGGTAAAATAAATTTTTGATTCTGCCATTGAGGCTAACAACCCGAAGGGTAAAGGTAAGAGAGGTATTTCATTTTGTTAGTGGAAAAATAATATTTTTCATCGTAAATATTTTGCTCATTGTTAATTTATATTTGCAATTATCCATCGTACTTAAAAAATGATAATGCCAACTGATATAAAGGAGCCTGGTTTTTTTTTTTTTTGGGGGGGGAAAGATATTATAATCTTATCTAAATCTCAAATTTCTGCGTACGTTGATCTTGAATTTGTTGCTAAATCAAGGAACCAATATTATAAACCAAATCTCAGTGAAATAAAATAGTGATAAAACTCAGTCATACATACTTTACTTGAGGTTCCTATAGTGTACTAATACACACAATAAAATTGTAGCACGTCTTTATATATTCTTTGAGATATTATAACCGTAATATAAAACTTATCATTGTATAGAGTTCATCTCGCAAGCACTTAACTCTTGCAAGAAATTAAGATGCTCGGATGTTGATAGTCACGTAATCGGACAACACATGTCTAAAAAACATAAGTATTTTCGAAAGATTCTATAAAACGTGTCTGTTAATATACTCTCAAACATAATCATGCACGCGTTTCGTGTGATTATGCATCAAATATAGATCACGAATCACATCTTCCAACTCTAAAACACAAAGCACAGGTACTAACTACTAAATAATCGTTACCATGTTCATCCCACGTAAAACAAGTAGTCATTTCCAGCAAAGTCTCCAAAAGACAGTATATGATTATGCGTCTAATGGTACATAGAACAAATAAGATCGCTATTCTTTGAAATTTTTCAATTCCATAAGTAATTGGATTTTTCTTCACGAAGGCCAATTTCTGTACCAACCGGCCCATGCAGAGACCAAACCACTTATTCCAAGAGTGACAGCATGGTTACAGAATGGGTTTGGTTCAGTATCTGCCACTGCGATAACCAAATCTGCTAAATTTGCAGCCACTGCCATCAACCTCATGATTCTCTCTCCTCTAATTTTCCCAACCCTCTCATTTTCTTCTGTTGATTTTTCCATCGAGCTGACAATCTTTCTCTCCGCCTCAATTCCCCGTCTAATGAGAATAAAATCCGATATGATGAAAAATATGTAACCAAAAGCCTCACCAAATGCCGAAATGAAGCTCATTTTCCTGGCCAATTGTGGATCCAGGACACCAATTCTTGACACCCAAAGAAAGTGGTCAAAAAAGAAGTAAACCATCTCCCCTGCGTTGGCAAGAACAGAGAGAAACCGGAAAGTCGGTGTGGGTCCCGGGTCCCGGCGGAGGGCATTGAACCCGGTGAGGAACCGACCGGTCCGAAAGGCTTTCCGGCTGAGACCGGAGGCGACTTCCCATTGCTTGGCTCGGTGGGCAAGTCCGGGGTGAGTGGACTCAGCGTGCCAGTGAAAGAGTTTGGAGAGGTACTGGAAGGTCTTGACTAGTTTGTCAATGCCATCTCTCTTTGCTAGGAAGATGACCAGCTTGTCCACTGAGTCATTACTCATGGTTGAGTTGGGAAACGGTTTGGTGTGAAGTTTGTGAAGAGAATTTGGGCATTGGAGGGAGTAAGGTTTTTGTTGTGTGTTGATTGGAAAATCGAAGCAGGGCCACAGAATTTTGAGATGGTGTTTGGATAATAGAGTGGGATTTGTGGTTGGACCTTGTTTCTCTGTTGTCACTGGTTTTGTTTTAAGCAAGAGAAGTCTTCATAGCCACCTACGCATTTTCTAGCTACTGTTAGCTTAGCTATGAATGATAATGCTGCCAAATTGTAGCGTCCCCCCTGATTTTGCCATCTGCCAGAAGTTTGTTTTCTTTACTCTTCTTGCAAGTAGTGTATGTGCATGCGTAAAAGTATCCAAAATTTGAGCTAAGTGCTTATTTATACGTAGAGAGAGAGAGAGAGAGAGAGAGAGAGAGTCCAATGCTATATTATCAATTGAGGAAAACTACAATGAAACAAAAAAAAAACCTGCAAAACTAATTCTTTTTTTTTTGCAATGTGCAGTCGAAAAATATTTATCCCACATCTAGTTAAGAGGTCTCTAAAGTCTAATTAAAAGAGTCCAATGAAATTACTAGATGTCCACGGTCCATTTTATTCCATGTGTAAAAGGTTTTTTGTATTCCTCTTTGAAGTCATAACTAATTTGGTGGCAACTTTGTTTTCGTGGTCATATAATCGGCATTATTGTAATTTTCTTTATTACTAATGAGTTTCTTGCTATTCTCTTCAGGAAAAAAATGAAATTGCGAGGAAATTTAACCTGAGGGAAGAATAAACACATCTACGCA
>JABCMJ010001790.1:0-18676 GCA_014822125.1 Arbutus unedo
GAGAGAGTAATTTGACTGGAAGGGATAGAAAAAGAGAGAGAACCAAAAAACATATCTAACTAGGCGCGGGAGAGACTCGGAAAATACAAAAACAAAAAAAAATATAACCAACACAGGATTTTAGGAAAATACTTTACAAATATTCGAGACGCACATAAAAATTCTGAAATGATGAAAAATGAATATCGGATGGACCAAAGACTGTATAAATAGGTAAAGGAAAACGAATCTGAATCCAATAAAGATACGAACTAAAAAAATAGAGTTTGAGTGAGATTTAATTACAAAGGGGAGAGTTCGAATGAGAATCAAACACTCGAATAGTTATCGAATGAGATAATTATGAGTAAAATAATTAATAAACTAAAAAAAGATAATATCTATAAAAAAAAAATCGATCAAATAACTCTCCAAATAGTTTAACGAATCTGAATAGAATAAAAAAATAGAAGAATAATTATAAATCAAAATAAATAAATTAAGATAATTAAATCTAATAATAAAAAATCTAACAACTTATCTAAAATTAAAATTATTTAAAATATCAAATAGTTAAATAAATATTCGGAAAATACGTATCGTTACAAATATCGTGCCAATAAAAAAATTAATACACTTCTAGACGTGAGATTAATAACTTTGGTTTATACCACTTAATTTGAGTCCATAAAGAAGGAAATTTTAGTTTGTTGGGCCTTTGACCTGAAAATTTCTCCTATCGGCATTTAATTTAGCTTTCCCTTTAAAATACGAAGTTGGTTTTAAAGGGCCTTTTAACAAAGACTGATCAAAATTTGGGGCCTGAATTGCTACGCAAAACAATGGCTAACGGACGGGGCCGCCAGTAAACTCTGATAAAGGAAATAACAATTGGGCCATTCACCTTGCGATCCTGATAGTTAAGGACCTTTTTCAGTTTACCTCAATCCAAAAAAAAGCATATAATTTTGGTTTAATTTGGTATCGACAGCAATAGCTGTTTTTTTAATTTGTTGGTCCTCAGTTATAAGTTTTTGTTGACCACAACCTATAGAAACGAGGCTATTCACTGCTTTTAACCCTGTTTGCATAGACTCGTGCACAAATTTACGTTGTTATGTAAGCAAACTAAAGTTGAACATATTTTAAGTTCACTTATATTTCAAACCAAACTTGACGGATTAATGAACTTGCAACAATTGTACAAACTCTCTCACAGTGGGTGAGTCGGTTATAAGCTTCTAGTAAAAGTTGATTAGTTTTGTTTGTAAAAAAGAAAAAGAGAAGGTCGTTGTGTTCATATAAATGTTCATGATTCAAGTACAGATGAGTTCGAAATCATTTATCTCCATTAGCATAGGGTTTTTAACCTATTTGTGCTCTTATCATAACTATAAAAAAAAGTTATTTCGTAATACTTGTTGAGATATTGGATTGATTATTTCCTTTATTAGAAATACGATTTTTGTGATTTCTTCCTTTGTTAAAAATATGATTCTTGTGATGTATCATTTTTTAGAGATATAGCTTGATTGTAGGATTTCTACTAATGATCTCTCACTCTATATCGTTATATAATTTATGGAATAATATGAATAAAAATATTATTCTCAAAGTCTGATTTTCAAGTTGGTATCAGAGTAACTTCAATCATTACCATTCATTTATTGAGCCCACGTTGCTTTCAAATCAGGAGCAAGTTACATTTTGAATCATCTGACACCAAATCTGCTTCGATTATTCTTCAATCAAAAGTTTCATCATTCAATGCAATGATTGTACTCCATGAAACAAATTGTGTTTTGTGGTGAAAAACTCTCCTTTATTTGTGGTAATTCACAGCCATATTGAGAAGGATTATGAAAATGAGAAGTGGTATGCAGACAATTAAAAAGTCAAAAGATGACTGTTGATCTCTATTACTGTGGAGTCTGAAATTCGAATTTTACTTCTCGAATGAATTTTTCTCTGAATCTGCAAAATACTTAATATTAAATTAGTGCTAACTAGAGTTGAGTTTCTGACGGATACTTTGATAATCAAGTTAGTCTTTAGGAAGTAGCAAAATTAACTTGAAAGTATGGGAGTCAATGCGGACATGTATACCTGAAGTAAGAGTGCCCTTATAGTATCTATTGAGTAGGAACCCAACAGGTTGCCTAAGGCTCCGGCCGAGAATGTAGCGTTAGGGGTGAAAATAAAAACTGAAAAATCGGATTGGATCGACAGTTTGAGGATTGAAAAATTCGGTCTGGTTCGATTTCGGTTTGCGAGTTTGGGAAAATTAATTTTTCGGTCCGGTTTCAATTTGGGGGAATATAAAATCGGTCCAAACCGGACCGGACCGGATGAGAGTATAAATAAAAATATGTTATATTTTTAGGTTTATGTGTTCTAAGTTATAACCCATTACTTCATCAGTCATTCCATCTATTAGGATTTAGAACCATTACCGTATATTAGAAATGAAAAATTACTATTTATAGAGAGTGAATGAAAATAGAAAACTACTAGTCCGAGTATAAAAAATAAGAGTAATTTCGAATTGTTCAATCTTTCAAAGTAATGTTCAATGCATTTCTATCGTGGAAAATTTCACTCCAAATTGTTAATTTTTCACTTTTTTTTTTGTGATTGGCCCGAAATATTGTCCAAAAAATTAAAAAATTTAAACCGGACCAAAACTGGCTCAAATCAATTGAAACTAGACTGGTAGAATCGGTCCGATTTCGGTTTACAAAATTTTCAAACTGGACAACTGGTTTGGTCCCATGAATTCCACCAAATCGAACCGAATTGGATCGATTACACCCCTATGTGGCGTTGTGGTTCGAGGATCACGGTGCTCTTGTCACGTGCGCCACGTCTGCACAGATCGGATGGGAATGTCTTCATTTCCAATAACGACCTCCCCCACATCCATCCATGCAACTGTCCGCAATGTGGGGAATACGTCTCCTCGTGGTCGTGCCGAGCATTGAGGCTTCATCACTATGGTCAGAGGTCAAGCCTTGAGGGGATATTCCCTTGGAGACGAGTGTCGGCACATGGGTATTCGGTCTTGCCTGATCCGTTGTACATTTGCCAATAACCGAAGCTCGCTAAGGCCATCTGGTCCCCGTTGGCCGAGTGTTGATAAAGGTCTTACTGGGCCTAACCCGAGTCAGGCCCAATACCAATGGGTCAAGCGTAATCGTGGGCCAAAGGCCCATTGATGTGCAAATCTGGCCCACCATAATAGCCAATTAATTCCTCTTCTCAGTGCCAACTGAAGAGAGGGACTGATTGTTTGCTGGTCGGGGTCCAATTGATTGACCTAACCCACTTTCCAAGAATACCAAAGGCTGAGGGATGATAAGTCGCATGAACCATTGCTTCACGAGATGATGTCACGCGTCTCTGATCTGACGGTCGAAGGCAAAACATTTTGAATTCCAGCGTGCGATGCTTCAAAATTTGTGCCATGGTAAAAATAAGGGAGGATAAGGTGAGAGAAAGCCACTTCTCATTCTCTCTCTCTACAATTTTCAGAGCAATTTCGATTTTCATATCCCAATCCGATTCTCCTTCATTCTAGCCCAAATCCGCAGCAATCTTCAATTGTCTTTGTTTATCAGGTAAGATTTGTTCACGAAATCCTCATTTCTAATGGTTTATGTGCATTTTCACACATTTGGAATATTATTTGCATTTTTCACAAGACTATCATTTAGGGCTGTCACATCAGTCCCAAAAATTGGCCAAGTGACTCATTTTCTAGTTGAACGCAATGCCTTTTTGCCGAGCATTCCTAGGCTTAGTACTAAGCGTCGAGCCTTCGTAATTTTTAATGCTCGTTCACTTTTAAATAGGATGTCCGAGCCTTATGTGGATTCAGCCCGAGTGCTATTTTCTGATACAGAGAGGCTAGAGATGAACGGATCTTCTGAAGCATTCGTCGACGAGGAGACACGTTACACTTGATTTTTCTTTAGTGCCAAGAGCTTCTTAGGGATGGCAACGGGACAGATCGGGGCCGTATAGTGCTATCTCTGCCTCCGATCCCCGAATCTATATCCGATCTCGATCCCTGCCCTGATCTCCGAACGGGGACTAGTTTTGCCCTCCACCCCCGTCCTGATCGGGGAACAGATATCTCCGAATGGAGAACGGATATCCGAAAATGAAAAAAAAAACTAATATTTCTAATTTAAAAAAATTAAATTATGAACTATGAGTCTATGACTTTAAAAAGTTTGGAACTATAATATAAAAAAAAGAAGCAAATCAAACAATATCAAATGCAAGAGTTATAAACAATAATTAATATAGTCATAAACAATAGCTATCATAGCTAGCCAACACAAAAAAATGAAAGAGAGCATAAACTAAAACATGGGCTATGAGTAATCAAGAGAAATCAATGGCAAACTATATCCCAAATAAGGACTATTCATGTGAGGAATCATCCTCACAATTACAACAGCAACAAAGAAAATTATACTGTATTGCATCAAGAGAAATCAAGAACTATCATCTGTATCGCAAAAAAAATCGACAAAAAAATACTACACAATATAGTTTTGCCTCAATGTATTACAACGTAGGACATACCTTTATCAACACAAAAGTAAAAAATCTAAAATCAACAAATTCTAAGTCCCTAACATATTTTTAAATAAGGGTTAACGGAATGGCGCGGGGGGGCCCGCATCCTACCCGTTCTCCGATTTTTTTTAAAATTTATTCCCCGAATCCGATCTGATCCTCGAAATTTTTTTTGAATCTCCGATTCGTTCGGGGCAAGGACTGGAGCTTGGCGGATCGGATCAGATGAGATTACCATCCCTTGGTAGACATCTGTAAACTTATCGCATGCCAGACAACATCCATGTGAACTTGATACTGGCAGGGGACAACCTTCGGGCTAACGATTATCGAATTATAATAATGCTGCTCATGGCTATAATCTCGTGCCGGGTGGGGGGTTAAGGAGGGTTACAGTTTCCCCTTCATCCCTTCCTTAGGCAAATACTCCACACCCTCAACTTGATTACATCACAGGTAACCATAAATTTTTATCGAATAGTCATAGGGATCATCGAGCTTCGGGTCGCACGTGGCCTCACATTCAGCATAGAAGACCTGTTTGGTGTCTACTATGTCGAGAGAAACAAGGTTTCTAGCAGAAGCTATTTCACTTGTCGTCCCGGCCAAAAGAAAATCATTCAAAAACTGTTAGGCTCTCACAAGTAAGCCATTGACTTTGCGCTTGTCAATGGGGAGTTCGAGTTTGCACTTGGTGAACTGAGGTACTTCCTAGTGTCGAGGCAGATATGAGTCACAGGCAAGTACCGGTATTTTTAAAGTATCATTTTTGTTTCCCTTCGATCCTTTTGATGATTTATGTTTGTTTGCAGTGGCTCGAGTGGGTGATCATTTGAAGAGCAAGGCCAACCAAGAGCACATCGACCGAATTTTCTCAACACCGAGGAGGGAACGAAGGTGCACTACACTTCTCGGCTGCATCAACACTTGTCATCTTTAAAGGCATGGGCGAAGTCGAACAATAGTGCTAGCACCATTGAATTGGGGGACTCAAAGAATCCCGATCTACCAACTAAGTACTGACCCTCGACTCACCTGACCCTACAGCCCAATTACAGGTGAGTCCTCGTCTAGGTGTCATCAAAGAGCCGAAAGACAAACCTACGTCGGAGACTGTCATACCTATCTCTACAGGTACAGATACTCAGATTTCTCTTCTGGCTATAGCTTGTCGATCAGCGTGATTGACCCAAAACTAAAGGCGTTATTTGCATAAATTGACTAGATGCCAAGGAAGACAAAGGACAACATGACTCCGAAGCTGACGGTAGGCATAACCACAGAGCAACCTAGTGCGAGTCAAACTGATCCTTGGCAAAAGAGGAAGGACACTCAGGTGGGGGACCCATCCTCCAAAAAATCTAGAACCAAGAAAGGCGAGGCGCAGCTAGCCGCCATGGGTGCCAAGCAAAGCATCCCCCCTCCTTTTCCTCCCCCACCAAAGAGGACCCCGGTTACTTCCGGGATAGACTTGTCAAGCCCAGGAGCATCTCCCCGGAAGAAGTTTGAGCTGACGTTCTTCCTGGCTGATCGACCCTTCAACGTGGAGGATTTGGTGGACACCATTTGGCACTTTGCTTTCCCTCTTGCCGAAGGCATGTTGCTACCTAAAGATGCCGAGAATCTCCTGAAGGATCTGGAGGGTGCTTTCTCTGAACTAGCGTGGTACATCGTGAAGGTAAAACCAAACCCATTCTCTTCAAAGTTGCCTTTTGCATTTATTCATTGCTCATTCATTTGCTATTTATGACGCAGTCTTATTAGCACCTAGTGTCGATGAAGGCCGGGCTTCTTAGGAGTTCCAACTAGGCTCAGAGTTTGAGAGCCCTTCATGAGAAGGAGCTGGTGAAGAAGACCAGAATGAGGGAGGAGAGGAACGCATTTTAGGCTACTACTATCGAAGCCGAGGAGAATGCCAAGGCTTTGTCTATTGATCTAGAGGCCAATGAGGCAGAGATGACGAAGAAGGTGGATAAGGTGGATTCCAAGGGCTACGAAGATTATACTAAAGTTGAGGGGAAGTATCAGAAGGAGATGGAGATGATCAATGCTGAGTTGGTAGAGCTCCGAGCCCTTAAAGAAGCCCAGGTGCTGGAGGAATCGAGCTTGTATGAGAAGATCCCTTCATTCAGGGTGTTGGCTAGCGGGTCGATCCATCGATACTCTATCCTGCCGACCCCTTGACTTGTGCTGAAGATTCAATAGTCCTGGTGGAGGATTTGATGGCGTCGTCGAGGATCAAGCTCTGCTTCCCATTGATGGAGAATTTAATCCACTGGCTCAAGAGTGAGCTCGGGTTTTGTAATTTGCACTTTTCTTTCATCCACCCAACTATTGTCGGTTGGCGCCGACGTATTTTTTTTTATTTTACTTTTTGTCTGAATGGCTGAAACTATCATCGACTGGTGCGGAATGGTTATATTTGAATATTTTCGTGGATGTGTCGCATGAATGTTTTGATTTCCCTATGAATGTGCTTTCATTTTTTGCATGCTTAAAATTTCCCAAGTTAGGAGTTTATGCCCCCTAGTCACTGCCGAGTCTGAGCAACACGTCTAGGTAGTGATAATAAGAATTTGGTAATACCATCGAGAGTAAAGACTTGGGAGAATTTTGAGTGAAATGGCTTGGAAGCCTGGTAGGACTTTGAAACACCGAAGGTGGGCTATGAGGGAATGACTGAGTAGCCCACCAATCTCGATGGTCAACATTTCTTCCAGACAATGATGTCCTTGGTACTGATCAAGCGGTGGTATTTGGAGTGGATTATGAGGGTATGGCTAAGCAACCAACCTAACCTGATGATTGGCGATTGCACCAAACGATGATATCCTCGGTAGTGATCGAGTGGTGGTAGTTGAAGAATTTCTTAGGAATTCCAATTTAGATAAGGACTAGCAATTCTTTCGGTAATGCCACTGTGTGCATATAGAAAAAAATGGAACAACGAGTGTAAGAAATAACAGATTTTATTTAAATAATTGGAATATTTGAAAAATAGGAGGCCCTCGGCCATAAATTCTAATGATAATATTTCCTTTGGTTCAGGGATTCCAAGGCTGGGGGATGGGAGAGCTGTCTAGATCTTTGAGTTTATAGGAGTCGATGCCAACAACCTTGGTCACTCGGTAGGAGCCTTCCAGTTAGGATCGAGTTTATTTGTCCTTTTTGTACCGACCACCTTCTGGAGAACTAAGTAATCGGGCTTGAATGGTCGGGACCGGACATTCTTGTTGTATCACTTGGACAACTCTTTTTGTTAAGCAGCTATACAAATTTTGGTGGAGTCCCTCCACTCTTCGGCTAAGTCCAATGTAGTGAAGATCGGCTTATCGTTTGCATTTGGATGAAAGTCTTCTGTTCGCATAGTCGGCAAGCCTAACTCCAAGGGGATGACTGTTTCCATGTCGAAGGCCAAGGAGTAAGGAGTTTGGCCAGTAGAGCAATGATGAGTTATTCGGTAGGGCCATAAGAAGCTGTATAGCTCCTTGGCTCATTTTTCCTTAGCTGCTAGGAGCCATTTCTTAATACCTCTAAGCACGATCTTGTTTGAGGCCATGGACTGCCCATTGCCCTAAGGGTAAGAAGGAGTTAAATTAAAGAAGTGAATCTTGTGCTCGACGTAGAAATCCTTGAACAAGTTCCCCATGAACTGCGTGAAGTTGTCGGAGATAAAGGCATATGGAATGCCGATCCTGGAAATGATGTTCTGCCAAACAAACCATTTGATGTCTCGGTCTTCGACTGTAACCAAAGGCTTGGCCTCCACCCACTTGGTGAAGTAGTCGGTAGCAGTGATCAAGAACTTAAAGCCCCTATGTGCTACTGAAAATTTACCAACATTGTCCAACCTCCAATGAGTAAAGAGCTAGGGACTAGAGAGGGGATTGAGCTGCTCAGCAGGCTGGTGAAGAAGAGGAGAGAAACTTTGGCACTAGTTGCTCTCTTTGACCATTTGGTATGCCCAATATCCTTGTATGAGAGCTCGGTTGATGAGTGAGCATCCCTCTAAGTGATACCCATAGCTGTCCAAGTGCAATTCTTTGAATACAACACCCATCTATTCTGGATGCACCATAGGAGGTAGGGTTCAGAGTAGGCCCTTTGTAGAGCTTAGGATCGAGACTTAGCCAAAATTGGGTTGCCTTGTGAACAATCTTATGGGCTTCCCTTCGGTCCTCTTGCATGATTTCTTCCCTAATGTAGGCTGCAATCGGGTCCATCCAGCTTGCCCGAGAGCAATAAAGAGGACCTCCTCCACGGACTCATGATTTTCAATGCTCGGTTATGACAGGATGTCTACAAAAATGGTTCTTTATGCCTCGATATCTAAGGATGATGCTAGCCCTACTATGGCGTCGACATGGGCATTTTGTTTTCATACTACTTGGTATAGGCTGAAGTACCTAAATCAAAGGGTCAATCTTTTTACGTCTGCTACATATCGGACATCTTGTCATCCTAGGCTTCATAATTGCCTGCTAGTTGGTTGACCACCAATTAGGAATCAATGTATGCTTCTAACTCTTCAGTACCTAGGTCGTCGACAAACCAAAGTCCTGAAGGAGCGTCTCGTAGTTGGCCTCATTGTTGGAGGCTACGAAGTCAATTCTGAGGGTCTGCTTGTGGAGAATGCCCTCTGAAAAAATAAGCACCACTCCAGCACCCCATGGTTGTTTGAGGCTCCATCTACGTATAACTTCCAAAAGTTCCCATGTAAGAGCTTTCAGTATCTATTCTTAGCTGGTTCGGTGTTCGGCATCTAAGGATGGCCACTAGTGCTTGGCGTGAATTCCATAATGAAATTCGCGAGGGGCTGAAATTTGATGATTGATCTCAGCATATACTGGATATCAAAATTGGTCAACTCCATGACCCACTTCAAAATCCTGTTGGAGAGGTCAGCTTTGTGAACAACATTTTGAAGGGATGCTCGGTCAACACCATCATTATGTATACTTGAAAGTATTGTGCCAATTTTCTTGAAGCCGAGACCTGGGCTAGGGCAAGCTTTTCCAGGGGCAGGTACCTGGTCTCGGCACTAACCAATGTCTTGCTTGTGTAGTAGATGGGGAGATGATGCATGCCATCTTGCTGCACCAGAATCGAATTGACCATGTGTTGAGAGACGGCCAAGTAGATGAATAAAGGCTCTTCTCCTTTAGCGTGGTGAGTAGTGGTGCTGAGGAAAAGTAATGCTTGAGATCTAGGAGTACTTGGTCGCACTCTGGAGTCCAGTTGAAGTTTCTTCAGTGACCCTTCTTGAAGAGCTTGAACAAGGGTTGGCATTTTTCGGAAGACCAACCGATGAACCTGTTCAGTGTGACAGCCATGCCTGTAAGTTTCTAAACTATTTTGGTGGTGTAAAGAGCCTCCAAGTTGTTGATTGCATTGATTTGATTGGGGTCGGCCTCAATGCCTGTCATGGTTACAAGGAAGCCTACGAATTTTCTAGAGCCGACGCCGAAGGCACACATTTTTGGATTGAGGCGGAGCTTGTACTTCTTCAAAATATTAAAGACTTCATGGAGGTGAGCCAGGTAATTAGCCTCATGCCGACTCTTGGCGATAATGTCGTCGATGTATGTTTCCATCGTATCCCTAATTTGTTCACCTAACATTTTTGTGATCATTCTTTGATATGTAGCCTCGGCATTTTTAAGCCCGAAGGGCATTACTAGGTGACGGAACAGCTTTTGAGGGCCGATGAAGGCTGTCTTTTCCCTGTTAAACTTATGCATGACAATCTGGTGGCTGCCTCGGTAGGCGTTTATAAAACTTAGGAGGGCATGCCCGATTGTTGAGTCTACTAGCTCGTCAATCCTTGGTCGGAGGAATCAGTCCTTGGGATAGGCATCATTGAGGTATGTGTAATCCACACAAACACACTATTTGCCATTCTTCTTCTTGACAACCACTGTGTTGGCAAGCCATGTCGGGTATTGTACCTTTTGTATAGCCCCGCTCTAATAAGCGGTTGGCTTCTTTGATGACGATGTCGATATAAATTACTGTCGAACTTCGTGACTTTTGAATGATTTCTCCGCGGGAGGGGTTGACGTTGAGTTTATGGCAGATAAAGGATGGGTCAATCTCGACAGCTCATATAGCGTCCAGACGAACACCTCTCTATTTTGTCGAAGGAAGGCTATCATCTTTTCCCTCTCAGCAAGTGATAGGCTAGATCCCAACAAAAATGTTCTATAAGTGTTTGAGTCATTGGTTGGTACAGGGACCAGGTCTTCTACGGCTTTCTTTGCAGCTTCTATGCCAACGTCTTTAAGTATTGGGGTGTCCGACACTTCCACTCAGTGCACCTGCTCCAGGTTCACCTTACTTTTGTCTACAACCACGTAGCACTTTTAGCAGCCAACTGATTGCCCATCACCTCTTCTTGTCTGTGGGTCTCCATATAACGGAGGACCTAATAGTAGGTGGAGGCTACGGTTCCTAATTTGTGTAGCCACACTTGGCCGATGATTATGTTGTGAGGGCTCAACACATCCACGACCACTTCAATAGTCTTGGAGCCAGTATGGATAGAGAGCCTGATTTTGCCGAGGGGCCAGACAGGAGCCGAGTTGAAACCCATCAACGGGACCTCAGTCAGCTCGAGATCTATTTCCTTCTGGTGGAGCGCCTTGAATAAGGAATAGTACATGACCTTGGCGGAACTTCCTTGGTCTACTAGGATTTGGCAAACCAAGGAGTTACCAAGGGTGAGGGATACAACTAGGGCATTGCTGTGAGCCAATTGGACCCACTCTAGGTCTCGACCAGAGAAGAAGAGGTTTTCCTCTACCATGTAATTTGGATGTAGGCGTTTGCCTCCCAATGCTTACTATGGTGACCTGTTTGCTTGAGGTTGCTCATTTGATTTTAGCCCGAAGGCTTTCTTCTGCAGCTGGGTCCACCATTCCGTGGATTACATCGATCACTGCAATCTCAGCATTCTTCTCTTTCTTAGATTCTTGTCAAGGTCCAGCCTTCGTCTTTTCCTAGTTTATGCATTCCTTGAGGTGGCCTTTAGACACTAGCGTTTCGAGAAAGTCCCTCCAAGCTCCGCATCTTGTTGTCAGATGCCCTTTCTCCCTATGATAGTAACAACGGTAGAGAGAATCATTGGGCTTTCGTTGGTCATCGAGCGGTCTCCTCGGCCATTCAAAGTATGGCTCGTTCTGGATCATTTGAAGGATCTCGTAGGTTAGTGCCTTGAAAATGGTCTTCATGGCGGCAAATTTGTGAGGCCAGGCCCCTCTCTTTTGGCCGAAATTCACCAAATTGACAATCTGTCCCCCGTTGTTGCTTTTATTTATATTCCCATCTCCCTGATAGGGATGGTTTTGTTTGACCTGCCTTCGTTCACTGCAGGCCTCTTCCAATCGGTAGTGATTGTCAATCCTATTTATCAGATCGTTCATGTCAGTAAGGTTGGCCAACATTAGATCCTTAAAAAATTAGCTCAGGTGATTCAAGCCTAGCTTAAATGAGGTGACGCAAACTGCTAGGTAACATCCTTGGATGTCCTTGAAGAGTTCTCAATATCGGGCAACATATTGGCGGAGGGATTCATTTGCTGACTTCCTAAGATCTAAGAGGGAGTCGACTTCTTTTCTCTGCCTCTTTCTAGTCACAAACAGAGTGAGGAAGGTCAGGAAGAGGTCCTAGAAAGAGGGGATGGACCTCTTTGGCAGTTTGTTGAACTATGGCATGTCGAGCTCTTCCAAATCGGAGGGGAAGAGCTTGCACATGAATGCATCTTCGGTATCGTATAGGCATATCATCTGCTTGAAATGCACCATATGAAGGTACGCATCCATCTACGGGTCATAATTGGTGGGCTTCGGTGGGCTGAAACCAAGCAGAGGATGAACTCTGTTGATTTCTGGAGTGAACGAGGAGGACATGAGCTAGTTGTGTATGATGTCGTAGTGGAATCTCGTCTGACGAACCTCTTGCTCGGTTGGGCCCTTGCATTTTCCAATGAGTTGATGCCTAAGGTCTTCATCTTTGTGATACCGAAGAGAGTGGTCCTGATGTTAGCGACACGGAGGGGAACGATCCTTGTGTCCACCGTTCCTTCTCCTTCTGTCTAGCTGAGTTCCATGAGTGGAGGTGATGCCCGAATCCGTTGTTGGTGGAGAGAAGGAATGAGTATTGCTAATAGACTGGGCTCCCAACCGCTTGGGGATTGAAACTTGTTGGGCTAGGGGCTCGTTGCCAGAGCGACGCTTGGGAAGGAGAGAGCAAACTCTCTCTTAGCCCCTTATTCCCTTGGAACGTCCGACATCACCATTATCTCCCAAGCGTTCTAATATTGGGTGCTTTCGATGCTCCTTTTTTCTCGGGCAAGCATGTTCGGTTATACCTCTGGTGTCGAGCTTCGTACGCTTTTCCATTTTGAAGGGGCTTGATTGTCACCTTTAGTTGTGCGACCTCCTTCCTAACCAGTTGGAGGAGCTGATCCTTTTTCGCCAACCGAGCTTCCAAGTGTTCAACGTACGTGTTCGGTCATGAAGCTTGGCATGGACTTCTGTAAGTGGAACCGGCGGAGGAGGTGGCAGAGCTGTTGGGTCGGTGGACCTGACACCCACAACTGCCTTCCCAACTTGACCGGGATCAGCTTGATCGTTCTTCTAATTCGGGGTTTTCATCATGGAGTTGAATTTGAAAAGATTTGGAAAAATGGTTTAGATGAGAAGTCGAGTAGAAACTCCCACCATGGTCTCCAAAATGTAGAGTCTGGAATATGAATTTTGCTTCTCGAATGAATTTTTCACTAAATCTGTGAAATACTCAACACTAAATTAGTATCGACCGGAGTTCTTGTTGAGTAGTTCAAAACAATGCCTTCACTTCGTAGGTTAGAAGTATTGCCTATCTCCGGTTCTCCCATTATCCATCAAATTCGTAAGATGTTATTAAATTTCAATAAGAATCACCAAGTCCAAGATACGATTAACAAATATTCGTTATCTCAAAATATGCCATAATATACTTCTTAAGAACACATAACCGCCCCACACTCAGAAACGTAGTATAATGCGTTAAACAATGGCCCAAAACCGTAAACATGTCAACCTAAAGTCCTAACAAGACTTAACAAAATTTCAGAAAATCTGGAAAGTTTTAGAATTTCAAAAAATTCTAAAACTTCCAGGAAGGTACAAAACACCGCCTGACTGGCCGCTTGATCGAGGTATAGGCCGCTCGAGCGGTCTAAAATTCTAAAACTTCCAGGAAGGTTCAAAACACCGCCTGACTGGCCGCTTGAGCGGTGTCCACAAATTATAGAGGTCGCTCGAGCGAGCGGGAGGCCGCTCGAGTGGTCTAGGCGATTTCAGAAAATTTGCAAAACGTGTAGATTGCACAAAACTCATTCCAAAATACAAAATCATCAATCAGTACTACGATTTAAGCATCAAAACATATCATGTATGCATAATATGTGTGAAATCCCTCTACCTTAAGCTTCGAATGGATTTGGTGAAGAACATAAAACCCTTGCTTCCAAGTCCTCTTGCGCTTCGAATCCGCCCCTCCGAGCTTCAAATCGATGATCAAGTCTCGGATACTCGTCAAGCACTATGCCATCCCACACCATCTTGAAGGAATTAGAAAACAAAGTAAGATCCTATAAGATGTGGTAGAGAGAGGTGAGAGCAATGCTAGAGAGAGAAAGAGAAATGGAACAAATGAGAGTTGTGGTCTCCTCTCCCTTCAAAAATCTGATTACAAGCCTTCATATGTGCTACCGAAAAAGATCTCAACACTGGCATAAGTGTGCGTAACGACATAATAGTCCCGGGTCCAAATCCCATTACTAAAAATCCGAACTACGTGAATTAAATCAAACCCGTGTATCGAAATAATTTATTTAAAACGCAAAAATTTTCCGGGTCTTTACAGGTCCACTGTGAATATGTTCGATGCACAATGATGCATGGAGAACTTGAAAATTCTGAAGCTCCAATAATGGTGACTCAAAACTAGTCGAATTAGAATTGGCCTGCCCAACACCAGCATAATCGTATAAGGTCTAGCCATCCTAGGGCAGCTAATGATGTTGAAAATCTTCCTACAAATGTACCCACTGTGATCAAATTGGTCATATCAAAAGTCGTTGCTTTGAAATTGTTGCATATCCATAATCAAATCTCAAAAGAAAAATAAAAAAAAATTTCTAAGGATATTTCCTTCGGAAATGACATTATATGGTGAATTGGCATACCACAATTAAATCTCAAGTTGTGATTCCAAATTTTAAGCAAAGCGCAAATTACAGTAGTTAAAATCATGTTTCAACTCCCGTGCGAGGGGGACTGGAAATTTGCGGCCGTGACAAAATTGACAATTTATTTTTCTGAAAAATATATATTTGATAGTGTATGATTCTCATCCGGTCCCTACATAGTAGGAGATCATTGTTAGTTATCTTAATTAGGTGAGAAAGTCAACAAGAGATTTGTGATGATCTCACACATGAAGACATGTGCTGAATTGCGACAACATATACTAAAGCCAACCAAATGAATGCATTTCCAAATAATTTGAATTTTTCCAGAGCTCTTGAATCCGACTGATAACTTATTTTTTCAATTTCTCATCTTTTGGGGTATTTTTATGCATAGGGAGAACTTCGTTCAACGAAGCAAGCATAGGAACACATTGAAAACGAGTGATATCCTTAACAATTTAGTTAAGAATTATACCCGTGTAATTATTTTTTGAATATTTATTGTTTAGTCCTATCTATAAGAGATATTTAGTGTTTCATCATATATACTTTTGAAAGTTAATTTTTTGTCCTATTTTTTTAAAAATACCCGAATTACCCTAAAAAGCTATTTACCCCAATTTCAACATTTTTATCCCTAAGAAAAATGAATTCATTCATACATTTCCTTATTAGTCCAAATTTAGTCTATTCCTTACGCTATAACTACTAAAAAAAAGTACACATTTCTGTATTTTGCGATGGTTAATTTAGTTTATCATTATTGTAAATTTTTTTAGAATTCTTTGCGTTTTAAATATTTAGTGGTGGTCAATTTGCATGTCATGGTTTAATTTGTATATTTGTACTCAAAAATTAAACTATTAATAGAAAATCTAATTAATAATAATTAAAATTACTTTAAAAATTAGGTTATTACACTCGCCATATCTATCATAACATTTAAATCTAAGTCCCTATGTTTTTTAAATTTGTCTCATATGGAGTCTCACAAATATGTATTCTTCTATATATCTCCGCTGTAAAAACTTAATGAAATTCGAAATAAGGGTTAAAATTTATAATGAGTTATACTTATAACGGGATAAAAAAGCAGAGATTTTTTCGATACTTATCCCTCTAGCTCTTTGTATATCGTACTATTATTATTCAAAAAAATTCAAATTAGAAAAATATGAAATTAAATTTGACACATGCAACTTTCAAAGCAATCACATTTTTAGTACAAGAGAGGGAATTAGATCTAAACTGAGTTCACATCTCTCCTACTCTAATTTTTGTACTAAACTACCAATGATTAACAGACACAATAAGGATGACATTGGTTATTATTTTGTAAACAAAAATAACACTCATGAATAAGGAAGATCTTACCTTAGAAGATGCCAGTGAATTGTCTTTGCCATGCTATGTATATAAAATGCTTCTTTTTTCTATTTACTTTTACATAAATTATTTTTATTACCGAATGTCGTAAATAAATTTATATTTTTCTTAAGACAATGCTCTTTACTCATTATTCTATGAAAATCGATAAAGACAATGTAATATTAGATAAAAATAAGAGCATACAAATATGCTCATTTTTTTATAGATGCTAATAAAATTTAACATAGAATTTGTGAAAAAAAAAACATAGGCTTTCAAGATTTTTGAATTTATTTCATGTGATGTGGATATTAAAATTTATGAGATTACACCTTTTGCTTTATTTTGTACTATATTTGTTTCATTTTTTAAAACCTTCAAATTTATTTAATTTAAAATTAGCTCGGTCAAGTTGCACAAATAAGATTTTTGTATGTAAGATTTTCACTTTAGATGGAGACGTTGTGATTATAGGGAATTGATGTTTTGTAGTGTATTGAAAGGTTAAATATAGAATCTTTAATTACGCCACCCTTCTAAATTTCACTAGGAGACAAAGGTCTTCTACCGTGAAGCAGTTGTTTAATGAGATACTTCGACATTTTTATTCCATAAGAACCTTTCTTGTTTTACGTCTATATTCTTAAAAAATAAAGATGGTTGAATGCATTTTTATATAACTATAGGTAGACTTTGCATAACGTATTAAAGAAATTGGGTCTTATAAAAATAACCTTATACTTTATAAATATTTATTTATTTGTATTATATTTTTTTTATTACTCCCGTGCATAGTATGAGATCATCACTAGTAGTAAACATATCTAAAGAACCTCATTTTAAATCATACTTAAGTGTAAGACGAGATCTACAATATGAACTACGGAGGTTAAACATAAGTGAGAAATAATAAGTTTTATCTTAAATAGATCACTTAATTCGGCAAAAGACTGAGATGATACAAAGGCACACGTGCCACCTCACGTGATGGCATAGCCGATCTTAGAAAGGCGGTTCCTAAGAATATTCAAGTCGAGAAGGTCGGATCAGCTACCAGCCGACCTGAGAGAGGTGGCCTGGTAAATTGCCGATTCGAGGAAGGCGGTCTGATATGTTACCAACCTAAAAAGGTACGGTCCAATATATCACTAGCCCAAGAAGGACAATGAGTGACTTTGAATCCCCAATGAGCTAGAAGTCCGAGTAAGTCGAGATAAGATTTTAGATAGATATGGATGAGGAGTCCATGGCCAATTCAGTTAATATGAGAAATATTAATTGAATGAAACTTTAATGGAAGAAGGTAACTGTTTGATAAATATCAAATTAGAAGTTATCTCATTAGTGATCAATCAGAAGGCATTCCACTCCAGTTCTAATCAGGAATCAATGTCCTAAGAGAATTAGGAAAGATTAAGTCTATAAATAAAGGTACAAGTCAACAGAGAAATGTACGCACTAATTCACTAGCTAATAGAGAATATTAGTTTGTTTACATTCATTCTTGTGAAGCTTTGCCTGACTTAATCATCGGAGTGTCTTCCTGCCACAGCGACGATAGGTCCTTTGACCGATTATTATTTTGCAGATCATAGGTCCATACACATTAAAAGCATTCCTTCTGCTGGATAGTGAGATCCTAGCTTTCCTTCTTGATTGTGGAAATCAACCCACTTACAATTGACACCATTTGTGGAAAAACTAATATCTCATGGAGAAACATCTACGCGAGATCCAATTAAGGAGAATAATGGGAAAGAGGGGTTCAGATCTCCACCCCGCCCATGCTGGTGGGAGGTCAACCTGGAGAATAGGCACCAACACTTCCCCCACGTCCTCCACTAGCACCTCTATTAGCACCACCGTTTACACCTCCTATGGCTCATCCTCCACCACCAGCACTACCTTTGGCCCTAGTAGGAGGGCAGTAGGATCACTGCGAGAAGAACACGAACGAGAGACAGGTCTCATACCCAAACCCAGAACAACAAAGGAAGTAGATCTCGAACTCGTGACAGGTCTCATTCAAGAACTCTCCATGAAACAGAGGATAACCAATGAGATTGGGTCAGAAGAAGAGACTAGGAGCTTGTCGATAAGAGGCACCACATGCGCCAAATGGAAAGAGAGAACAAAATCAAGCTCGTTCTGTTATCTCAGGACGAGATGAGCGATCAGAAATTGGTCCACCATGTCGGCAGAACCGGTGTGAACAGAGCCATGGAGAAGAACACCAACCTTGAGAAGGGAATCAGTAGGTGGAAGCCATTCCAAACAACCACCACAATTTGGCAGCTCCAATCGCACCACCGCTCCCTTAACTTCCCGACATAAGGGAATGGTTATACCAACATTTGGGTTTGCATTGAGGAGAATGAAACCCAGAAAGAATTGCAGAAATTGGCAATCTCACCACTTTCAGTTCTGATTGAGGTGGAGGCATTATCAAGAAAGTTTGGGGGGGGGGGGGGGGGGGGGGGGGGGGGGGGGGGGGGGGGGGGGGGG
>JABCMJ010001792.1:0-15878 GCA_014822125.1 Arbutus unedo
TTAATCAATGCTAAAAGTATGAAGAAATCACCAAGGATGTTCTAAAATCTGTAGAAAAAGTAGGTAAAATATTGATAGCTAAGATTCCGGTGACTTGCCGGAAGATTGAAATGAGAAGCAAGAACACAATATCACTTACACTTTTTCTAACTTACTTTCCAAAGGAGATACATGTGCAATATTAAATAAAACGATAATTCTCCTTACGCCTAGATGTTAAAGTAGATGTATTGAGCTATATTAGTCTATCATTTAGTGTCCTCAACACCCCCTTTCCATTAACTTTTTCTAATCTAGTTATAGATCTCAAAAGTGGCAATGCATCGTCCTCGGTAGAATGTTGAGGTGTGCTACTAGCACTTGTCGAGAAAGAAATGTCTTGTATGACTATATTATATTTGAGATAGTGGGAGAGTGCGCACGCGAGAGACAGATCACAGATCAACAGAGATTAGTATTGCATCTATACATATATATAATCACACCTAGTGCTAGAGAGCAGATGAAACAAGTAGATCGTGGATTTGGGTATGTTAGAGTTTTAAATACTTGTAGTTTGTCCCCAAAAAATTAAAAAAAATAACAAATGTACCCCCGATGTGTCCCCCTTCAAAAAATGAATTAAATTAATTGGACACGCCAAATTAATGGTGTCCCGTACGTTTTCCAGTGTGTCTGTGTTCCCAGCATGTCCGACACCGGTATAGGAACATCCGTGCTACATAGTTTATAACCAGAGACATTACTATGGAGATTTTGACAAAAAAATTAGACATTCCATGCCCTCGGAGAGTGCTTTGTCGTGCTAGGTCATTGACATATCCATGCATTTGTTTTGGAAATCTAAGTACTTTTTTTTTTAAACTTTTTAAAGAAATGCGTCGGGCCATCCCAAGGGAGTTGAGAATAACAATAAGAGATAGATGTATGTGCCATATGGACGTCATCGAGTAACTGGCTTCCACTGCTGCTAATAAAGAATATGGAGATCAGGAGAATTCTTGTCTGAGGAACAAACTGTTTCCAAACCTTGCTGGCTATCGTCTTATAATTAATGACAGTTTGTGGTTCTCTTGTTTCAGATTTCAATTACGCAACTAAGTAAATTATGAAATTGCAGGTATGGTCAGTTCGACAGTGCAAAAGAAACGTTTGAAGTAATAGCAGACTACGAAAGCATGCTCGACCTATTCATATGCCACCTTAACCCTAGTGCAATGAGGCGCCTTGCTCAGAAATTAGAGGAAGAGGGTGCTGATTCAGAGTTAAGGCGATATTGTGAAAGGATATTAAGAGTCCGTTCTACCGGATGGACGCAAGGGATTTTTGCCAATTTTGCTGCTGAAAGCATGGTTCCAAAAGGACCTGAATGGGGTGGAGGCAATTGGGAAATCAAGACACCCACAAACTTGAAGTCTATACCACAGTGGGAGCTGGCGACAGAAGTTATGCCATACATGAAAACAGATGATGGTACTATCCCTTCCATTGTGACGGACCATATTGGTGTTTACCTTGGGTTAATAAAAGGAAGAGGTAATGTTGTCGAAGTGAGGGAAGGTAGTTTGGTCAAAGCACTTAAGCCTGCAGGTATGGATGTTAAGGCCAACGGCATCCACACAACTCTTGCTACATCCATGTCTAACAAATCGAAGGGCGTGGCAGAAGGTGATTCCTTGATGGGCCTAGAAACCCTTACCAAACAAGTTATGGGTCCGAGTGCAGCAGATGAACAGGCAAAAGCTGAAGAAGAATTTAAGAAAACCCTCTACGGCCCTGCTGATGGTAGCAGCAGTGATGAGGAGGGAACTTCAAAAGCTAAGAAAATACACATTAGAATCCGTGACAAACCAGTTGCATCCACTGCCGTGGATGTAAATAAGATCAAAGAAGCCACGAAGCAGATTAAGCTTGGTGATGGGTTGGGCCTACCAAAGTCATCAACCGGTGGATCTCAAGATCTTGACCTGCTTGTCCCTCAATATGTTTCTGCAACCACCGGAAGTATGTCAGCTCCCACAGTTTCTACCCCTGTAGATCCTTTTGGAAGTGACTCACTTAACCAGCCTGCCTTTGTTTCACAGCCTGGCCCAATCACAACGGGTGGTGGAGTTGTGGCTGGGCCAATCCCAGAGGACTTTTTCCAGGATACAATATCATCCGTTCATGTCGCAGCATCTTTGCCTCCTCCTGGGACTTACCTTTCAAGGATGGGTCAGAATTTTCAAGGGGCTGAAATTAACACTGTTGCACCTAAGCAGGATGGTACTCCTGTAACTGATGTTGGTCTTCCTGGGGGTGGAGTACCCCCTCAAGCTGCTCAAGTACCAATTTCTCTTGATTCCTTTGGACTTCCGGATGGTGGAGTTCCACCACGACCTGTGGCTCAGCCTGCTGTCCTACCGGTGTCTCATGTTCAGACAGCTCAGGTGACAGTCTCCACCCAACCCCTTGATCTTAGCTCACTTGAACCACCGGGATCTGCTAATTCAGGAAAACCTCACCCACGTCCGGATTCTCCTCCAAAATCTGTGCTCCCTGGACAGGTGATCTTTTTGGTTTCGTCTTCCTTTTCTTCCTTTTGTTTATTGTAAGATTAAGTTAGGTAGGATTAGAAATGCAAGCATTCATAGGTTATTAGGGACAAAATTGTAATTTAACACATTTTATTGAGTCAAAGAATGGGAAAATCAAATCTTCACTTTGGTATCAATAGCACTCCATGAGTAATATTCTGAAAAATGAAAAAAAAAAAACCCAAACCAATAGAGTGAGGTGTCTGGTGAGTTCTTAAAAGCACTACCCAAATACTCCAACTCACTAGGAACGAAGAAGAGCAGTAAGATGTTTGCTGTCTCTTAGGTCCTGTAGAGACCCAACACCACATGGCTTTTCCAGTTATTCTTTTACTAGGGAATGGTATGTGTGTGCATGTGTGATGCATGTGAGAACGTGCCCAATACAAGTGTAATGAGTCAAACAAGCAGCACAGTTCCATACCCTGAAACAAAGTACCCTAAGAATAAAATATTTTTCGAAATAAACACGAGTTATAGCTTCTAAAAATTCTTTCAGTATGCTCCCATTTATATCACCATTAAACAAGAAAAGTGTTATTCGACTTTTTGCTGGCAACTTACGTTTCGCAAAATCTTCATCTTCATTCTATTGGTTCAGTTTCTTAGTAATCGTAAACATTACTTAAACATGCATGTGAAAATTGGAAAAAAAGCCAGAGATTTACGCTGACCAGTATGTTGATATTTGAAAACTAACTTCTTTAAGGATTTTTCTTCCCGTAGTTGGCTGAAGTATTCTTATGAACTCATGCCGAAGCACTGTTTAATCCAATACAAAAATACTGTTGAGTCAGTGAACGAAAGTACGGTTCATGGCACTCTCACTTTCTATATAGGGCAGAATTGGGTAAGCAGACTGGCTGTCAGTCTTTTATTTGCTAAACAGATCCATCGATTGCACTGAACCACATCCGGGCCTCCGGCTCTATGGGATTGCTGGTCCAACCCTGGTTGTGGCGGTTTAAGCAAAATAGCACAATTTTGGTAGTTTTGGAGGGGCAAGATTCATGTGTTTTATTTAGGGTGTGTTCGTTTGCTTGTTTGGGAAATTCTTTCCCAAATAAGTTTCTGGAAAAAATTTTCCAAACATTTTTACTTTTTTCCCAAACAAATAAAAGAAGAGAGAGAAAGAGACACCTCGAAAATGGTGAAAAAATTTAACTCCCAAATTTTTCAAATTTTTTCTGAAACACTTATACCAAACAATATCTCAGAATTTTTTTCTCAAAAATCGTTTCAGAAACACTCAATCGAACACACCCTTAGAGTTTAGCTTATAAACATATAGCACAGTTCAACTAAATATCTGCCAGAAATTTTCCGTTTAGTCTATTGGCCGCTTTCACTTTTTCGTATGCTTATAAGTTATATCTAATGTTCTTTGTCTCCCTTCTGTTTTGGGTTATTCATGTTACAGGTTCCTCGTGGGGCTGCTGCTCCGTTTTGTTTCAAGACTGGACTTGCGCACCTGGATCAGAATCAACTCCCAGATGCATTGTCTTGCTTTGATGAAGCTTTTCTTGCACTGGCCAAGGATCAATCTCGAGGAGCTGACATTAGAGCTCAAGCAACTATCTGTGCTCAGTATAAGATTGCAGTTACTCTCCTCCAGGTATTCTTCTTGTCCATGCTCGATGTCAACTGATGTTAACTTGCTTGTAATTGTTGGGGCCAAGGATCTGAGCAAGTACAGTGGTTGACTTCTGTTGATCTTTTGAGACAATATTGGTCCCGATGAATGTTGGATTTCTATTTCATGTGCCACTTTAGCTAGTTTGTTGGTCAAATATGAGTGTGTGTCATAGATGCTTATACAGAATTAGTTTTTCTACAATTTGTTCACAACATTTATTAAAAGAGAATACTTCAGAGCTGACCATGCTTAACCTTGGGATTCCTGAGTGGAAATTATGGCTCTGCAGTTGACAAGTTGAACCTCAACCAACGATTGTATTTAGTTTGGCTGTCTGAAAGGTAGAAATTCAAGTTCCTGTCTTGCGTCATGTTACTACAGCTGGCCCTATTCATCCAAATCCATCTAAAACTGACAAATCTAACACTGTTATGGTTAGCTGTGGGAGTTAATTGGTTTCAGTCATGCATTCATCAATACCACAGCCATGAATGGCTAGATAGCCCGGAAGTTTACCAACACTGGACCTATTACAAACCCAGTGTATTGGCAGGTTTTGTTCCCAAGTTTGCTAAAGCACCATTCTTTCTAGCGGTAGCCTATTCGTTATGATCATGCCTAGGAAAAGCACTACTCAAACCATGCAATCATAGACGTGGAAATGAGTCTTTTGATGACTGATTTTCTGTGAGAGTTAATTCCGCCATTCTGCATGATTAATTCTGTGAGCCTATGGACATCAATGAAACTTAGGTGGTTTAACTGTTTGTTATTTACTTGGGGTAGCACCAATGTGACCTGGTGGTCACGGGTTTGCGTCACGAAAATGGCCTGTGTCTGCGAGGATAAGACTGCGTGCATTCGACCCTTCCCTAAATTCTGCAGTAGCGGGAGCCTCATATAATATAGGTAGTCTTTTGTTTTTTCACGTTGGGAAAGCACGAAGCCAAGGGTTTAGGGACTCAGGGTACAAGCTTTAACCGAGAAAGTGTAGAAATTACGAAGAATTTATTGACTGCTTGGACTTTGTTATCCCTTTATGACTTGTGTCTAACCTATGAGTAACTTCACGTCAGTTTTCTCTATTCATTCATAATTTATGTATTTGCTTTTCGTGGATTTCTATGAACCACGAGGTTGATGTTTTCTAAGTTATTGTCGATATGTGATCACCTTAATTTATGTATTCCTACAAAAAACACAACTTGCACAAAATTTAGTTATCTTATCCCCACTGAACAACACTCGTACCAAAATAGGCTCCTCTAATCGTGAGGATAAGACTGCGTGCATTCGACCCTTCCCTAACCTAAATTCTGCAGTAGCGGGAACCTCATATACTAGGTAGCCTTTTGTTTTTTCATGTTGGGAAAGCATGAAGCCAAGGGTTTAGGGACTCAGGGTACAAGGTTTAACTGAGAAAGTATAGAAATTATGAAGAATTTATTGACTTCTTGGACTTTGTTATCCCTTTATGGTGTTTGACCTTTGAGTAATTACAAGTCAGTTTTTGTGCATTCATTCATAATTTACGTATTTGCTTTTTGTGGATTTCTTCGAACCTTGAGGTTGATGTTTTTTAAGGTATTTTTTGATACGTGATCACCTTGATTAATGTATTAGAAAAAACACAACTGGTACAAAATTTAGTTATCTTATCCGCACTAAACAACACTCGGACCAAAATAGCCTCTAAGACTGCGTGCGTTCGACCCTTCCCTAAATTCTGCAGTAGTGGGAACCTCATATACTAGGTAACCTTTTGTTTTTTCGCGTTGGGAAAGTACGAAGCCAAGGGTTTAGGGACTCAGGGTACAAGGTTTAACTGAGAAAGTATAGAAATTGTGAAGAATTTATTGACTCCTTGGACTTTGTTATCCCTTTATGACTTGTGTTGACCTATGAGTAATTACATGTCAGTTGTTTCCGTTCATTCATAATTTATGTATTTGCTTTTTGTGTATTTCTACTAACCTTGAGGTTGATGTTTTCTAAAGTATTGTTGCTACATGATCACCTTGATTTATGTATTACAAAAATCACAACTTGCAAAATCAATATCAACCCTACCTAAATGGCAGATCCTATCAAATTGCGAGTTTACCAAAATCGCAATTTGATAGGATCTGCCATTTAGGTAGAGTATTTGTCTGATCAACCAATCCACCCAAAACTGTGGCCTTAATAATAGCTGTCATAGTTATTTCGCCCTGGTAATCTGTTAAAAAGTATTTTTCATTCAAATATTTTAAATTAAGCAGAACCTAAGAAAGCTTCAACAAAAATTAATCTTCTTCAGTTTTGCTGCCATTCTGCTTTTTATTGGATGTTGTAGCTAAACAATACAGACTGTCCTTGATATGAAACTGGAACAGATTCTATAATACCAGGCCTTGTTTATTTGTCCAGATTAAAGGGTCGGATGAGATTATAAATCCAAGGGGACCACATATCCCTCATACATAGGATATAGACCTTGGAGGATGTGGTATTGATATTATTATTCTCCTCTGTATTAATTTGAAAGGATTACTTATTCAATATGGTTTTAAATCTCTTCATTATTAGTCTAGTCAAACAGAAGGGGCCTTAGTGTTTCATAACGACAATTAGCATCTTATGGCTGTAAAATGATATCACAAAAACTGGCCACTTGGAATCTTATGGAGTTCATATGTCATCATAGCATTTCATGTGGATTTCCTGCAGGAAATTGGACGACTGCAGAGAGTCCAAGGGCCGAGTGCCATAAGCGCAAAAGATGAGATGGCAAGACTGTCGCGCCACCTTGGCTCATTGCCTCTTCTAGCAAAACACCGAATAAACTGCATCCGAACTGCCATTAAACGGAACATGGAGGTGCAAAATTACGCCTATTCCAAACAGATGCTTGAGCTCCTTCTCTCTAAAGCTCCTGCAAACAAGCAAGACGAGTTGAGAAGCCTGATCGATATCTGTGTCCAAAGGGGTACAACCAACAAATCCATAGATCCGTTAGAAGACCCATCCCAGTTCTGCGCTGCCACACTTAGTCGTTTGTCAACTATTGGGTACGATGTTTGTGATCTCTGTGGGGCCAAGTTCTCGGCCCTTTCAGCTCCTGGATGCATTATTTGTGGTATGGGAAGCATTAAAAGATCGGATGCAATTTCAGGGCCTGTTGCTTCGCCCTTTGGCTGAGAATTCGTAGTACCTCACTCCAAATCAATTTGCTGCCTGTGTTTTTTTTTTTCGCCCTCCTGTAAAGCTCCTGACACTAGAAATTAGGGAAATTTTTCTCATTGTCGTTATCAGGAGATGATGTGGCTAGGGCTGTTGGGTTTGGTGTATGTGTGTGTAGATGAGTATTTTGTACCCCAATGTGCTCGTGGGCATGTTTCATTCGATGGTTAATTTGTAATTCTTTTTCAATCCCAACCTCAGTTCCCATTTTTTATACACGTGTTTTGGGGTGATTTTTGTTATCATTCATGGGTTTAAAGCTTCTTTGTTAAAGCTCATTTGTTTTGAGTATGTTGTTTTTTTCCATCCGTTAACGTTATTTGTGGGTGAGTGCGCGTGCACATGCAGAGAGAGCCTAAATTAAATTAGTCGATAAATAGCGGAATCTGAATGTGTGCTGATGATACCTGTTATCAATAACATAACCTGAACACCTGTAACCGTTTAAGTAAGAGGAAGAAGAAACTTGGTCAACTACAAGAAGGGTTCCATGTCACTTGGTTTGTTGAGCTTTAGGAAAAAATTATTTAGTCTTTTCTAGGACATTATAACGTAGTGTTATGTGCATCTTTTCCACCATACATTGGCGTGGGGTTTAAGACCAAGTGTATATGGTCTATATTAATGCGTGGTAGAAAATAGGTTATTCAGTTTTAAGTGATGATAGGTGAACATTTCGTCATTAGATTCGAGTAAAGTCAAGGTTGTTTTTTAAGATTTCATGCATTAAGGTTTACAGATAGCCAAGTGAATTCGTTGCCTAATTATCCCATCTTTAAAACTGGTATACGAGTTTGACGACCATTTTATTATTTGTCAATTAATTTTAATTTGAATGGTCTACTTTTAGCGCATTGGCTTTCAAGAGTGCTACAATGGCACTTTGTACTCGTGTCTACATAGCGAGTAGGGCAGCCAGCAAGGCATGAGGATGACATGTCTTGACAAGGTGACTTGATGATGCCATCTTGGTGGTGGCATCGGTTCCTTAGACAAGTGACAACTATGACGTATGTGAAGGTCCAAAAGATTGAGCATCGATGCTAAATGACAGTAGATGTGTGGGACAATACAATCAGTTAAAGAGTCGGCTAAAACATGCGAGCTTGTCACATTTTGTGTTGGGTTAGCTTTCTATGGATCATAGTAGTTAGCAAATCTCGTGGGCAGATTAGCTAGGTTTGGATAAGTGTTCTTGGCAAATTGGTAGGCATCAGTTTTCAGTTGTTCCAGCAGATAGTTATTGACAGTTACCAAGGGATGGTGTACTGATAGACTTTGCTTAGTCCAGCACAAACCCTAGGACATTTGGGAGTGTCAACTCCAGATCATGGTGATCATGGGATACGTCCATGACTTGTGTATGTAGCCATGTTTTTCTAATTGTAGCCTATATATAGCATGACTAGGGCATTTTTATGAGTTAGGGATTCTGTCTTAGTAGGATTTGGTTTTCTCTATATTGTTGGTAAATAATAAAAGGTTGGGAAGGGTCCTGTAAATACCAAGGTTGTGTTCGTTTGTTTGTTTGGAAAATTTTTTTTCAAATTTTTTTTCAAACAACATTTATTTTTCTATAAAAGAAAAGAGAGAGAGACACCTCGAAAATGTCGAAAAAATTTAACTCCTAATTTTTTTTCTGAAACACTTACACCAAATATCTCAGAGTTTTTTTTTTTCAAAAATCATTTAAAAACACAAGCAAACGAACACAGCCTAAGTGTTCCTAGATCTGTCTATTTTTTCTTTTGTGAGCAGTTGGCTAACTAAGTCCTTGGTGGAGTTTAGTACCATCATAGGCCGAACCAAATAGCAAAAATCGACCCTGTGATAGTGCTATCAAAGCCTGGTTGGCTAAAAAATGGTTGGCAATACTGCTATGGATTCTGTGAAGGAACGGGTTACACAATTGGAAGAGTTGATCGGTTTTGTAGAACCATGTGAATCGCATTTGCTGGTTGGACGACTAGATGGGGTCGCTTTGAAGGTCGTCTCCTTGCAAACCTCTCTAGAGGAGAGCAAGTTACTGATTCCAAATTTACAGATATGGTGTTGACATGCTTTCATTATCGAAAGTGTTGAAAGACATAGTTCATACATTGGAGACTGAACTCACGCTGATGAAGAGGGAACTCAGTGGTCCTTCCAATAGTTTAGATGTTCGTGCCAATGTGCAAGTTCTGGAATCTCAAGTTTTCAATGGTGCTTAGAGTGTAAAAGAGCCCGAGAATTTTCTGTGGGACATCAAACAGTGTTTTGATGCAGCCAAGGTTCCTGACGGACAGAAAGTTACCATTACTAGCATGTACCTCACTGGAGATGCAAAACTCTGGTAGAAGATACACGCAAAGGATGTTGTGCGTCCAAAGATTACAGCATGGGAGGTGCTAAAAAAGAAATTAAAGGAACAATTTCTTCCTTGCAACATGACATGGGTTGCAAGAGAGTCGCTGAAACGGCTCAAGCACACTGGCAAAGTGAGCAACTACATGAAGGATTTCAGTTCTTTGATGCTGGACATCAAGAACATGTCCGAGGAGGACAAACTGTTCAACTTCGTGTCAGGGATGCAGAATTGGGCACAGATGGAGCTTCGCAGGTTAGGGGTCAAGGATTTTTTCTCTGTTATGGCAGTTGCGGACAATCTGACAGATTACCAGTATGCTACGAAGAATGTTGGGTCACAAAGGCAGGACAATAGCTAGATCAAAGGGGGATGACAAGTAGCCGCAACAAGGCAAGGCAAAGCCCACTACGGATGATTTTGGTTACCATTTGCAATGGACCACATCGGGCGCAGGAATGTTCAAAGTGGAAAGAACTCAATGATCTGTGCATAAGTGAGGGCAAGGATGGTGATGGCAACAATGTAAAAGATGGTGATTCGGAGTTGATCACTTGGGCGAGTCCTTTGTAGTTGTTGAATGCCATGCAGGTTGATTACTAAGGGGTAGCAACCATGTTTTGTGTCATTAGTTTGCTCAGTTGGAGTCGAGTAAGCGGGACAGCAACAAAACAGAAGTATCCAAGGCTTCATAGAAAAAGAAAGAAGGTAGTATGTGCTAGAGTACTTACAAACCTTACTAATGAGAATGTTGGCTTTTTTTGGTGGGGGTGGTTTCTTAGCACCTTTGTTTCCAAGAGTGCTACAATGCCATGCGGTGGCACCTTACACCCTTGTCTACGCAGCAAGTAGGGCACACAACGAGTGAGGCATGAGGATGACATGAATTGACAAGGTGACTTAGTGGTGGCATCAGTCCTTTAGACAAGTGACAGCTATGACGTAGGTGAACGTCTAGAAAATTGGACATGGATGCTAAAATGGCAACAGGCGTGTGGGACAATACAATCAGTTAAAGAGCCGATTAAAACACTTGGGCTTGTGGCATTTTGTGTTGGGTTAGCTTCCTATGGATCATGACAGTCAACAAATCTCGTGGGCGGATTAGCTGAGCTTGAACAAGTGTCTTTGGCAAACTGGCAAGCAACAATTTCTAGTAGTACTAGCAGGTAGTTATCAACAATTACCAAGGGACGGTGTGCTACCAGGATTTGCTTGGTCCAAGACAGACCCCAAGACAGTTGGGGGTGTTAACTGTAGATCATGGTGATCATGAGGCATGTCCATGACCCATGTGTATGTAGCCACATTTTTTCTGATTGTAACCTATATATAGGCATAGCTGAGGCGTTTTTATGAGAGTGAGGGATTCTGTCTTAGAAGGCTTTGGTTTCTTTTATATTCTTGGTGAATAATAAAAGGTTGGAAGGATCTTGTAAATATAAATGTTCTTATATCTGTCCATCTTTTCCCTCGTGAGTGGTTGGCTGACTAAGTCTTTGGTAGAGTTTAGTACTATCATAGGCTGAACCTCTTAAAGCGAAAATCAAACTTGTGACATTTACCACGGCATATTGGCATCAAAGCTACGGTTCTTAGTATCTTTTGGGCTATACTATTGTTGTCACCAAAAAAATGAAATCAAGAATGTTGGGCCCCAATGAGAAATATGTTGTTTCGGCCTTGCATTGACTGAGTAAAAGATGTGGGGTCCAAGGAAAATTAGTTCCTAATATGATGGGAACACATGTTGAAATAATAAATGCACGACCAATATTGCTTTGAGTGGAAAG
Source organism: Arbutus unedo (assembly GCA_014822125.1). Taxonomy (NCBI): domain Eukaryota; kingdom Viridiplantae; phylum Streptophyta; class Magnoliopsida; order Ericales; family Ericaceae; genus Arbutus; species Arbutus unedo. The sequence goes on from JABCMJ010001792.1 coordinate 11,572, forward strand.
GACACATAGTAGTCAGAAAGATTTTGTTGCACGAATGGATTAGGATGATGGGCTAAAAAAGAGGGTTTTGTTACTAACGGCTAGTTGACTTAATGGAAGTCTATAAATATAATGTCAAGTCCAGCACCAACCAACAATTACACACATCAATTTCCACACTATTCAACTTTTATCATTTTCCTTTACTTTCAATTAGTTAAGGTTAAATTTGTTTTGTTTTGAGTATCACGCCTACTTACTTAAGTAGAAGAAACCTCCATGGTTTAATTTAATCGTTTTCCCAATCATCCAATATTATTTTAGCTCGTTTAATTTCGTATTTAGCTTAGTTCATCTCCACTTGAAATTAGAAGTCCTTTTAATTGAGGTGAAATCCGAACCAACTTATCCTTAACTTATCTTAGGTCATACACAACGCCTAAGGAAGTCAGATTTGTGGCGCAACTCAACATCACTTGGGGCAATTCTATCTCTTGGCATGCCCTCGCTTTCACGTCCTCGCGCGTGTCAACTGTCGCAAGTGTGTGATTTAAAGGAGCAACATATTTTTGGCATGCCCAGTGGGACCAAGTGAAGATTTGCTAGGCGAAAATGGCTAGAAAGCGACAAGGGAAGAGTTCGATTGTCGGAGGAGACGTATCTCCTGAAGGAGCAAGTGTGCAATCCCCACCAGTATCGGTAATCTAGGCATCCCAAAGAGATTTGTTGGAGATGGTATGAGGGATGAGAGAATACATCGCTCATGCAAACTTGGGGATGTCACAGGGTTTACCGCATGCCTTGTCACAGAACCTTTCAGGTCCTCTGCAGGAGATGAAAAACTCTCAAGATAATCTAGCTAGGGCCATCAAGGAGATGACGGTTATGCTAGGCAATAAATTAGCTCTTCTTGAAACTCCATGACGTATTGGAGCACCTGAAGGGCCAAAAGCTCCCGCCGCTCATGTTCCCCTGGCAAACTTTGAGAGTTCTCTTCTAACTCTCCTATTCAGCTAGGGAGCATGGAGGTGAGCCGGCAGAAGGAATTCCTGTCAGGGGTAGGCCCAATGAAAGAAGGAAACCTTTGAGTTCAAGCCAAAGATTGCATCCACCTTTTCGCAACCAACCTCGAGGGGTGTGGAGAGAAAACAATCATTTGTATACCAGAGGGGTACAAGGGGGGCAATGAGGCAATTTCTCGCCTCAAGGTCCCCAAGGGATGCTCAATAGGGATCAAATCATTGATCTAATCCACGACTAATTCAGACCTACTCTTAGAAGAGTAGGGAGGTCTGTCTATCGCAAGCCTTATCTAGAGGCTATTGACAGGATGTACGAGTTTCCTAGGGGATACAAGGTCCATGACATGGTTATTTGCTAATTCTCTGACAGGGACAATATTCACGTGGTATATTGGCCTAACTCTGAACTCAATCCATTCTTGGGCTCAAATGGAGGAGATGTTTTATTAGCAATTCTATAGGAGTGAGCCATAAGTCACTTTGGCTGACTTATCTAGGATGTATCAGATTCTTGGAGAACCCGTTGAAGCATACATAGCCCGTGCAACGTGGTTTTCCCAGAAGCGGAATACATACGGTTGGCTCAGAACGGCCTGGACTTCGAACTCTACACGAAGTTTGATGGTTCTGGATTTAGGGATTTATTTGAACTGACTGCTAGGGCCATTCGTTATGAGAAAATTCTTTTAGAAGAACAAGATAGGAGGAATGCATCAAAGGGTACCTATTATAAGGACCCTAATTACTAGGTAGCTGTAGCTGAATCAGAGCTCCCACAGGAGGTGGCAGTAGCAAATATTGTCAATAGTAGACCGTATGTGTGCAAGGCCTTTGTCAAAGTGGATCCAACCAAAGCATTGGGGTCTTTGGCCTCTTCAAAATCATCAAGGGCGTATAACTTTGACATCACGAAGGCTGAGGATATTTTTGACCATTTGATAGTAGATAAAATGTTCTGTTTCACAATGGGTCACAAAATACTTCCTGCAGAAGAAATCAAAGGGAAGAAGTATTGTAAGTACTACAATTCTTGGAACTATACAACTAACAATTGTATTACGTTCAGGAATGATGTTTAGGACAGGATTAAGAAAGGAAAATTCAAATTCCCCAATAAGGAGAAGGCCGTAATGGGAGTGCACTGCAATCCATTTCCAGTTGATTTTGCTTCCAACATGGTGTTTGTGTACATGAGAGGGGCACCTAGAACGGCCCCTCAAGAGCGACTCTATTTGGGAGGTTCCCCCATTGTTAGGGGACCTTGGAGAAAACCAAAACCTTTGGGAAGGCCGCCCATGGCCACAGAAAAAAATTGTCGACACCAAGGGATTAACAGGAAAAGATCAGCATTCCCATATAACGTAACCCATCATTGTAGGGAGTGTGGACAAGATGTTCCTAAGAAAGACAAGTAGAAGAGCGTGATAGTTAAAAGGGAAATAGAAGAAGCAATCACCCCTCCAGCCCAACAGGGGAGGAGTGACAAAATATCCATTTTCAGTGATTACGGCCTATAGAAGTCAAAGTCGAAAGGAGTTCGGAGAATTTGAGAATTACAACCCCAACTAAAGGAAAACCGAGAGTTGTAAAGCCACCTATCCCTACAAACAATCAATGGGATAAGGTGAGACACCTTAAATTTTTCGTAACTGAGATTGCAATTACAAAATCGCAGAAGAGGAGATTTCAAAGAAGAAAGGCTTGCCCAAGAAGGAGGAAACGATCAGCACCGGGAGAAGTCAGAAATTGTTTCTCCCTCAAAGAAGATATCTAAATTGGGCAAAACTAAAGGAGAAAGAGATAGAAGCTCCCGTAGGTAGGGATGACAATGGGGCGGATCGGAGAGGGGGATAGTGTTGTCCCCGCCTCCGATCTCCAAATCTGTATCCGATCTCCATCCCTGCACCGATGCCAGAATGGGGACTAGTTTTGTCCTCCACCCCAGCCTCGAACGGGGAACGGATATCTGAAAAAAAAAATAATAATACTTATAATTTTAAAAAAAATTAAATTAGGAACTATAAGAGTATATGATTTAAAAAAAAAATTGAAACTATAAAAAAAAATCAAACAATATTAAATGTAAGAGTTCTAAACAATAGTTAACATAGTTATAAATAATAGCCATCATAGCTAGCTAACACAAAAAAATGCAAGAGTTCATAAACTAAAAAAGGGACTATGAGAAATCAACGACAAACTATATCCCAGATAGGGACTATTCATATGAGAAATCGTACTCACAAAATTACAACAACAGCAAAGAAAAATATACCGTATTGCATCAAAAGGAATCAAGAATTATCATTTACATTGCAAAAAAAAAAAAACGATAAAAAAATACTACACAATATAGTTTTGCCTCAATGTATGACATACCTTTATCAACACAAAAGTAAAAAATCTAAAAATAAAAACCCTAAGTCCCTAACATATTTTTAAATAAGAATTAATGGGACGGGAACGGAAGCGGGAATCGGGAATCGGGGAGGGGATACACAGACCCGCATCTTATCCGTTCCTTGATTTTTTTTTAAATTTATTTTTCGAATATGATCCGATCTCCAAAAATATCCCCGAATTCCCGATCCATTCGGGGTTGGGACCAAAGCGAGTTAGATCAGATCAGACAAGATTGCCATCTCTACCCGCAGGGACTTGGAAGAGTTTACTTCTAAAATCTAGACCTTTGGTACCAGTAGTTAAAAAGGTTAAGAAGGACAAGGGGGAGAAATTTGAACAGGAGTTGTAGCAAATGCTGAAGGGTCTACTTCTCCTGTAAACGTTTCTTCTTCCAGCATCCCCTGTCATATGGTGTTGGTACTCCCAAAAGCTTTCATGGCCAAATAAGTGCAACCATCCTTCTTGCTGGGAGATGTGAAGGACAAAGGAATAACGCCTGAGATTGTAAAGGAGCCCGTGGAGGAGAAAGACGGATCGTCCATCATTATTGTGAAAGAAGAATGTACAATCAACAAAGGGCGGCCTATATCTCCTGCCAGCATAATTTTTGAACGGCTAGAGTTATAGACGAATATGGCCTCTATACATTACTGAGCACCTGGATGGGGTCCCAGTAAATAGGTTGTTGGTAGATAACGGGTCTGCTACTAATCTAATGCCCAAGACGTTGCTGATCAAACTTGGCAAAAGAGAGAATGATCTCCTTCCATCCAGCGCAAACATCTCAGATTTTGTAGGAGGTGTGTGTTGAGGGTACTAAAGGATCGACCATTATAGCTCAATACATCCACTTTAACATCTTTGCGTATGGAAAATCATTGCGTTATTTAATATTGCACGCGT
>JABCMJ010001793.1:0-12215 GCA_014822125.1 Arbutus unedo
GACCAATGAATTGCTGAATCACTGTAAGTCTCTCTTGCCTTATTTACTTATTGCACTCTAGGTGTCAGATAAAATTCCTAGCATAATTTTTATTCGGTATTTTTTACTTAGCAAATCAATTTACCCCCCACCAACCCACCCACCCACTTGGTTGCCTATAGGGATAACAGTGGCCATCATCGATGACTTCTCAAAGTACTTTTGGGAGTATTTCATGAGAAAATCAGACACTATCAAAATTTAAAGAGTTTCATGAGAAGGTCGAAAGTGAGATCGGTAAAAGGATCTGATGCTTAAGAACAGATGATAGCAGGGAGTACAATGACGAGTTCTCAAATTATCTAAAAGATCATAGAAAATCTGACGACGTTTGACTTGTCCTGGCACTCCACAACAAAACGGCATTGTTGAAAGGAAGAACCAGCACCTTGCAGAGATTGAAAGGACCAGAGAGAACTTGTCGGCACGATTCCAAATGAAAGAACTTGGAGAACTAAAGCACTTTCTAAGGCTGGAGGTTGATCAAAGTAACGAATGCCTATTTCTCTGCCAACACAAGTATGCCGAAGACTTGCTAAAGAAATATGGGATGCTCGAATTTAAGCCAATCGCCACACCAATAGAGGCTAATACCAAGTTGTGTTTGGAAGAAGCAAACAAACTTTAGAAGATGCAACTATGTGACGAAAAATAGTAGGTAGTATAATCTACTTTAAACTAACAAGGCCTGATATAGCATACATGGTTGGTGTAGTTAGATGATTCATGTGGACACCAAAGAAGCTGCACCTTGAAGCCGTAAGTCGAATATTGTGGTATGGGAAGGGTGTAATAGGCCTTGGTCTTTTGCACAAGAAAGGTGGTGCATGCAAAGATTGTAGGCTAATGTGATGTTGATTATGATGGTGATCAACTTGCAGATACTTATTCGACCTTAGTTCAAGAGCATTCTCTTGGTGTAGCAAAGCACAACCAAAAATAGGTTGAATACAGAACAACAAGGACAATAAAAGAAAGCTTGTGGCCTATGCAGCTAATGAGAGATCTTCATCAACTAGATGATTATGCAGTAATATAGCACTGCGACAATCAATCAACAATTTGCTTGGCTCATAATCCAGTGTTTTGTGCTACAACCAAGCATGTGTAGATACACTATCCCTTCGTAAGAGAGAAGGTACTTCAAGAAAAAATCGAGATGAGCCACGAGAAGACCGGGAACCAACTTGCAAACATATTCACAAAAAGGCAGCAATGTTAGGTTTGTAGAATTCAGAAAGCAACTCAGCATGGTGACTAAGGCAGAATTAAGAGAGTTGGTGCTGAGGGGGAGTGTTAAAGATCACCACCACCTCTCTTGAATTTTCCGAAGTCTTCAGGATGTTGCCGGAAACTTTTGGGCATTTTCAAGAACTTCTAGAATTAGCTAGAATATTCCGGAAACCTCTAGACTTTGCTAGAGTCTTCTGGACTTTCCATATTGTTCTGAAGTATTATAGAACCTTCTTGGTTCTACTGGAATCTTTTGGATTTGATCCAATCCTCTAGAAGCTTCGAGATATCTTGAGATGTTTCTTTCTAAAACATTTCTAGAGTTGTCTTTGTCTAGAACCTTCCTTTGCTCCCTATAAATAAGGAGGAGGCAGGAGCTCATTTGGAGCAAGTGAGAGACACTCAAGTAAGACAAGCTAAGAATAAGACTCCAAGCTTTGAGCGAGAGTGAGGTGTCCAAAGTGTCCAAAGTGTCCAAGTATTGAGTGATCAAGAGTCTTCCTAAAGTGGTGCTCTAAGTCTTGTGTAAGAGAGTTGTCCTTTTGAGAGTGACAGTGAGTGGTCACAAGTGTTGTAAGTGTGTACACTATTGTAGTGTACAACTATTTGTAATCAATAAAATTACATTTACTTGTTGTGTTCAACTCTTCATCGTATTTGTGTAAGCTTCAAAAATCTTTTTATGGTCTTAGACAAGTTCCAAGGACTTTCCAAGGGCTTGGTATGCTACGCTCTCAAGTTTTTTGATCTTCCAAGGATTTGCCAATAGCAAGGCTAATGAATCTTTGCTTTCTGCACAAAGGGATTGATATCACTCTTGTTATTTGGTCACTAATAGTATGTGGTTAGGTAGTTATTCATTAGATACAAATAGATCCAATAGTTTGTTTTAGATTTGCTTTTAGACACTTAAGTCACATATAAGGTTTGTTTGATGTACGTGATGGAATCAATGAGATTTCACAATGTAATTCATTTTGCATTTCATGTCTATTAGGAAATATATGAATGTTAAGCCCCACGTGAGATAAATAGATGGCTCGTCATTTATGTGGAGGTCCGTGTCGGCACGGCACCTAGTCGGACCGAGTTAGAGCAAAAGTAATTGAGCCGAATCGGTTCGTCGAGTCTTTGTCCGAATTGATGAAATCGTTCAAAACTATCCTAGGCTGAGCTCTGGCCTGACCCACAGCTTGTGGCATAAAGGACGGCAACTTGTTGGGCCGAGATGGCCCACACCCTGTCAAGCTCAAATCAGGCCGGGCCGAGCAAGATACTCCTTTGCCGAGCCGAGATTATACTTTGCAAAAGGGGAATCTCCACATGGCATTCATTTGCACCAGAACCTGGAGGGGACAGTTATCATTTCAAGAGATGAGGTTATAACAGAATGCTGTTAGCAGTCGTTATCATCAGGATTGTGCTTCGTACATGCCAACCTAGGCTTGGTGTAAGGCACATTACTTGGAAGGAAAAAGGTACACCAATTCTTGTAACCTTAAGAGATCAATACATCGAACTTTCTCTCTAAGGTATTGACTTGATCATCGAAGTACTTCCTGGCCCAACTCCAGCCAGTGAAATGCTAACCCTTGTTTGTGGTTGTAGGACTTAGGTGTTTGGCTCACTGTGTTGGACTCAGGATCACGAGTGAAATCGCAACATGGATTAAAGGACTCCACAATTTACAAGCTTAAGCTTTCAAGTGAGTCTGAGCTCATCTAATTCATATTGAGCTGAAGTAATGTGGCATATAGTTACTCACTAATGGATTGGGCCTTTTGCATGCATGGGTGGACCAATGCATCGTAGGAATTGCCGCAGTGGTATCAGTGTCGATGACTGACAATCTATGGATAGACTCTATTTGCCATGACTAGGCCTGCACAGAAAACTCTTGATGGATCATGAAAAATCCAAGGTTACTCATGGGGTAGCAATGATGCCGGCAACTAGGTAGAGCACGCACCAAGGTGGCTCTTGATGGAGTTGTATGTGGATGGCTCTCGACCGATGGAGAGTGGATGCGGTGAATAAGTCTAGTTCAAAGACGTGATAGAGAGCAATAGATCAGAATCAAGGGAGAATGTGGATGCCAAGGAGAATAAGGCCAATGAATGGATCCCAGTGTAGGGTTGACACATGAGGGAGAGATTTGTCAGGACACATGTGAATATTAAGTCACATACAATAATCACATTGTATAATATGGGATGGCTCATCATTTCCAGGTTTAAAGTTTCAGTTGATTTTGAGTTCATTTAATTTATATTATGCCAAAGTAATGTGTTTTATGCTTAGTTTGGATCGAGAGAAGGGAAAGTGAAGGAAAATTTTAACTAGAAAGGGAGACGTTACTTGTTTGGTTTATCCAAAGAAAACTGAAATTTTAAAAGATTTTTTTATGTTCGGTCAAGTAAATAAAGTGAGAGTTATAACTTATTTTATATTTTTATTCTTCTATTTTTTGAGTTAGAGTATGTGTAGATACTAAGTAACTTGTTAATATTAAAGGGTTATAATAGAGAATTCAAATGTGAGCATGTTATCACTTCACTTTCTATCCATCTTCTTCCACTTTTGACGTTGAAATTGTGTGCTTAAAACAATTTTCTTCTCATTTTCCACCATATCCCTCACTTTTCTTTCTAACAAAAACTACAAAAACTACCTCCAAATCAGTCACCACCCCTCCAAATCCCTCAATCAAAACGAAGTGTTAAACTCTACATTGGGCCTAGTACAAAACAAAATGAATGAGCCTTACTTGCGCCAATGAGCAATGGAGGCACCAAATCCATGAACAAGGAGGAGAGGAGGGTGCTTGGGAATGGAATCTGAATCGGAATTGGGTACTTGTTCTCTGCTACAGATAACTGCTAAGTAATTGATGGTGTGGCCTCTCCATTGCCACTTTTTGCACCTCTCATTTATCTCTTCGATTTCCAAAAACAACCCCGAGCTGCTGATTTCGCTGCTGCCAATGCTCGTGGACGCAGTAGAACCAGAGGAGGAAGTTGCACAAGCGAACGGGGATAAGGCTTCAGGCTCGTTGTTATTTGTAGAAAAACTGAGTACTCTAGCGTCATTACTTATGAAATTGGTGATCCTAGTGATGGAAGTTACTAATAAGGACTCCCGCTTGTTACCCGGCGAAAAGTGACCGACAATGCCGTGGGGATGATGATTACGTGGGTAAGGTAAGACGCCTTTAACGAATCCTTGTCGCCGCAGCTGCTTCTGCTTTGGTAACGACAGCCCTAAGCCGCCTCCTCCTCGTACCACTGAAGATGATGATGAGACGTGGCCCTGGCAGTTATTGGATAACATGGCAGCAGCTATGGCGGTGGCAGAAGATATGGCTCCCGCGCTTGTTGGCATTGCTTTTACCCAACCAAGATGAAGAGGATAACACTATCAGGAAAAAATGCGCTCCCAAGCGCCTCCAACTGTCCTCTAGGTGGATATGGTTTTGGTATGAATAAAAAGTGATTATTATTTTGATTATGCTTTTTGGTATGATTTTTTTATTATTCTTAAAAAAAATTAAAATAAATTACTTACTTTAATTACTATGGACAAACAAATAAATAGATATTTTAGTAACTATTTATCATTATCACTATACTCTATAATTTAGTAACTACCTATTTTTTGCTTTAATAATCTACTTGTACACTTATTACATGTGTTCCGCCATTAGTATTAATAGAAAAGGGCTATTCTTTTTTCATGAACAAAAAATTAAAACCGTGTCACAAAAGTAATTTTTATTATTTTTCTTAAAAAATTCAAAAGAAATCACTCTCGATTTAACTACCATGGACAAACAAATAAATATATATTTTAATAACTACATACCCTTATCACTACACTCTTTATTTTGATAACTACTTATCATTAAATTCTCAATTTTTTTGTCAAACCGAACCTATTTTTTGTTTTAATAATCAATTTGCATTTTGTGTCATTTTTTTGTAGTTTTTTTCATTTATCTTAACAAGAAAACTTTTAAAAATATAGCGACCGAATTTGAAAATAATAAAAAAATCAATTTTCTACAAAAATCAATTTTAATTAATTTTTTCAGACTTCTACTCATTTTTTTCTTTCGTCAAGAAAAATAATTAATTCAAAAAACTAATACAAATTGAATAATAATTGACAAAAAAGACATTAACGTTCACACCGATAGTAATATTGACTGGGGTAAAACTAAAACGATATAAATCAGACCAAACACGAAAATCTGACCAAACCTATGGTTTTGTGATGCAGCGAAACATATGATTGGATAAGTGTAACACGAGAATAATCTCAAATCTTATTTGAACTAGAGGTACTTCCTCCTCGAACAAACAAATTGAGTAAAACACTCAGTTTTTATTAATCAATAATCAACTTCTTAGCCCTCAGGCTTACAAAGTAATTTATAGAGAAATAGAACCCTATACCAACTAGAAAATGAAATAACAAAGATTTAGATTTGCTAATCTAGCGTAGATAAAATAAAATAGAAAAATTACTAAAAACGAAAATTCTGATTTGTTTAGGAAATCAAATACTATAAAGGAAGAAATTAGGCTGAAATTCACCAGGGCCTATAGATCCATAGATCGATGGGTCTTGATTAGAACTCCATTTTGCTTCAATCCTGTGACCCACAGGTCAATCTGTCACCGGTCCGTTTGGCCAGTGACTAATCCAAGCATTCCAAAAATGTGGTCGCGACCCGCTCGGCATCATCTTGTTTGGTTTTTAAAGGTCTCTCGTTCGGTTTGATTACCAATATAAAAAAATATTGGTCCGATTCAATTCGCCATGTCCCAGACCAAAACAAAGTGAACCAGACCAAATATGACATGTATATTTAATCTTCTTTTGCTTATTAAAAATAACCTTTAATTTTATCATATTTATTATTTTTCATTTAAACATTTAATGGCTTAATATAAATTTTTTTCACTATCATAGGGTGTTGTTTAGGCATGAAGATGTTGGAGTTGTTTTGCTATTTCATTGTTTACTCTAAACTTGATGCTCTTTCAAACAAGTTATTTTCTATTATTTGTTATTTGGTGGTTTTATTGTTGTCCTTATTTGTTTTTGTTTTCACTACCTGTTTAGAGTCAAAACTTAACTTGTTCTTGAGTATGTACGTTGCTTAAAATTTGTAAAAGTTCACATTTTCCTATAAATTAGAAACTGGTCAAATCAGACCAAACCAAACCAAAATCTCCCATATCGGTTTTGTAAGAGAGTTAGACATATATAAAAAATATCAAATTTTGTATTTTCTTGAGAGTTTCTCTCTCTAACTTAGTTTGTGTTCTTCATTGTTCTTCAAGTTTTAAGAGTTTTTCAACCCTACACGTTTTGTTTTTGTTAGTTCTATATCTTTAAGATATCAAGAAAGCATTGGTAAGATCTATTCTCACTTCTCACTTGGCATTATATATTTATTTATTCAATCTTCCGGCACTTGCCAGAATCTTAGTCTTTGACCTTATTTACTTATTTTCTATAGATTTTGAGTACTCTCTTGGTAAGAACACTTCATATTCCTTAGATAAGAATGTTTATGTTTTCTTTCATATCTTCCATTTATATAGCAAGTATGAATTGCTAAACTTTTACGGGCTAAGTCTAAGGGTGAGCTTTGCTCTCAACCATGTTAGTCTCTATCTTCTCAACCAGTTTTCATGCTTGTTAAAAGATCTTTCTAAGTTCTTCTTTTTGAAACAAAAAGGAAGAATTAAGTTCTTACTTAGTTATTGTCATCCTAAGAGTTGATATATCTAATACTTGAATTGATGTCTTTCTTATTTTGACCTTTTTGTCTTGAAATTGAAAAAGATCCGAAAACACATCTTTAGAACTAAAACCCTGATTTTGATTAGACACATCTTCTGATCTAGAACTCTGGACTGGGAACTAGATCAAGTCATAAAGAGAAAAAGTTGATCAACGAATGTTTTGGATAAACCGAACCCGAAGACCTAGCTTAGCCTTCTAATCTCGTTTATTCTCATTTTAGTGCAATAGCCATCACTAGGAAACCAAAACAAATTTTGAGGTTGACATCTGAAACATGAAAAAATCAATTTGTGAAGTCTTTTTCATTCTAACTACTCTTTCCCGTGAATCAATACTTCAGACTCTCCACTATACATCTTTTAAACCTTTGAGAGAAGTCCAACTTAAAATATTAAATCTTGACTAGGTCGGCACCCTAATGATGCACTTTTATTGGTCGATCACAAATTACAAAATACAAGGGATGTACCCCAGGCTTTGGTTTCGCCCCCCCGTCCCGTGATGGTGAGTCGAGACCCGATAAAGCATCTACATGGGTGTTCTCCTCCCAGCCAACTTGTTGGAGATGAAAACCTTTGAATTTCTAAATCTACTCTTTGGCCATGCGGACATACCTAGCCATCCGTGGATCCTTTGATTTATATTCTTTAGACAATTGATTAACAACAATTTCGGAATCACTGTGAACAATGATTTCCTTAGCCCCCAATCACTCGGTGATAGCCCGACGAGCATAGCCTCATACTTGGCCTTATTGCTAAATTCTTGAAAGTTGAGTTTGAGGAAATGCTCATGGAGGACCCCACTAGGGGAAAGGAGGACCACGCCTACTCCTGCTCTGTGGTAATTGGATGCACCGACAATGTAGAGTCTCCAGATGTCTCCGTGAAACGACTAGATCGACCGTATTTTTAGTACGAGGTGAGAATTCAATGATGAAATTGGCTAAGACCTATGATTTGATAGCTGTCATGGGTTGAAAGTTGATCTAAAAATTTTCTAATTCCACAGCCCACATGGAAATTCTATTTAAGAGATCAGCCTTGCAGAAGAGGGATTTCAACGAGAATTCCATCAGAACCGTGATTAGGTGGGCTTGACTATGGTGCCAACTTTCACAAAGCCAAAATCAAAGCTAGTGCTAGTTTCTCAAGTGGCAAGTACCTTGTCTCCACACTCATCATTGTTTACGTGCATAATAAATGGGCAAATGGTCTCTACCGTCCTAACATACAAGGACCGAGCTAATAACATGTTGTGAGACAGCTAAATACAAGTATAACTCTTTCCGATCTAAGGGTTTGGTCAAAAGGGGTACCAAACTGAGCTAAGATTTGAGCCCCTCAAGGGCTTGGTTATAGTCGTCATTCCATTAAAAAATCCTTTGGTTGCTCTTTATAAGAATTTCAAAGAATGGTCGACATTTGTTGGACAATCAACTAATAAAATGATTTAGTGTAGCCGCCATGCCAGTCACCTTTGGACTTCCTTCAAAGTGCTCGGGAGGGGGGGAGAGAGAGAAGTTTTGTATGGTCGAGACCTGAGTTGGGTCGGCCTCAATTCCACACCTTGTAACAAGACAACCAAGAAACTTACTTGAATCGATTCAAAATGCACATTTATCCATATTGAGCCTAAGCCGGTGGGTCTTGAGTATGTTAAATACTATCTATAGATCAGCCAAATGTGAACATTCCTCCTTACTTTTGACCACAATGTCATCAATGTAAATATCCATGATATCGTCAATCTGTTCCCCAAATATTTTGATGACCATCCTCTAGCATTTTTCAGATCGAATGGCCCCTCAGGCTGATAAATGTCGTCTTGATTCTGTCTGACTCTTGCATGGCAATTTGATGATATCTTTGGTAAGCATCCATAAAACTCAGTCGTGCATGGTCGGCCGCTGCATCAACCAGCTGGTCAAATGCACAGAAAAGGGAAGCAGTCCTTTAGACATGCATCATTGATATTAGTGTAATGCACACAAACCCTCCACATGTCGTTTTTCTTCTTCACAACAACTGTGTTGGCCAACAGGTCGGGTATTGGACTTTTTCAATCGCTTTTGCCGCCAACAACTCACCGACTTCTTCTATTACCACCTCTGTTTGCACCAGAGCTGACCTCCTTGCCTTCTAAACCACCAAGTGCTTGTTTGGGTCCACGTTAAGCATGTGAGTGACAAATTCTAAGTCCACATCCGACATCTTGTACGATGTCCAAGCAAATACTTCAATGTTTTTCTTTAGAAATGCTACCATCTCGTCCTCTGTCATTTAGTCATGAAGGAGTCAAAATGAAAGCAAAGGTCAATAGAGGACTAATCGATCGGCACAAAAATAAGCTCTTCCATAGCTCTCTGTTGCCACCGTGTCGACGCTGTCTAGAACCGGAGCATCTGGAACCTAGATCCAATGAACTTGTTCAGTGTTAACTTTGCTTGATAGCAGCGACGTAGCATTTTTTAGCCGCAATATAATCTCCCAAGATTTCCTCCATGCCAAGAATTCCTGGATGTCTCACCACCTAGTGATAGGTTGAGGCGACTAATTTCATCTTGTGCTGCTAAATGTGGCCTAAGATTGCATTGTACGAACTCAGCATGTCCACAACCACAAATTCACACTCTACAGTAACTGACACAGCTCGGACCGACAAGATAACTTTCCCAATAGGCCAGACTGAAGCCCCATTAAAACTAACTAATGGGACCTCAATCGGCAGCAAGTTCTTTTCTGATAGTTCCATCCTTTTAAAGAGAGAATAATAAAGGACTTCGATCGATCTCTTCAGGTCAATCAGAACCCGTCTCATTGTGTGGCTTCTGCACCTTGTCCAAATCACTACTAAAAAACAAAATTATCCCGGAAGTGGCCGACTCCATTCTTGGTTTCTTTGTTGGGAACTCAACACTCGTTAACTGTTTGGCTACCTCAGTTCTATATAACTCAGCTCTAATACTTTGTTCGGCCACAACTTCCATCACTCCATGTATTACATTGATCATTCAAACTTCTAAAGAGTCTACCCGGGCTACTGGGGCCACTGTTTGCACCGCCGATGTCTTCTTTCTATCAAAGAACTCTTTCAAGTGTCCCTCAATGAACAATTTCTCCAAAAATTCCTTGTACGGCTTGCAATCTGTGGTTAGATGTCCTTTCTCTCGGTGATAGGAGCATCTCATTCTTGAACCGCCTAACACCCTCAAGGGCTACTTGAAGCACGGATCTTGCTCGATATTGTGCATGAGTACGTAGATCGACACTGTGAAGACCGTGGTGACGGTCACGTACTCATGGGCGCTGGGGACCCACTTCTCTCCAATCTGGACCACATTGACTCCTCATGTGACGCTCCCAGAACTAGCAATTCCCTAACTCATCTTCTATTTGGCCAGCACCTCTTGTTGATACCACATTTTTGCCCACCACATCATCTCTTTCGAAACATGATGATTAGAAATGCCTGCAAGAAGCCCGATGTGTAAAAAGATGATTCTGCCTCTGGAACGTCAAAGTATGCAAGAAGCAATTCGAAAGTCAGGGTTTTCACAAAAAGCATGCCTGGACATTATAAAAACCCAACAACATCATTTGAAAGTCACTCGAACCATCTCAGAAGGTTTGGGAAGGATTCAAACGCAAGTGGATAATTTTGCCCTTCTAACAGAATGAAGATCAAAGGAAACTTTTAAACATGTCAAAACAACTTCACCATCCTAAAGCTGATAGATAATCTCAGTATAAAGTCAATGGAATGTCTCAGAGGGAGATTGGATGTCCAAAGAGCAAACTTGAGGGAGTTCAGTAAGATGTGCACCAAAGAACCATTTTGCCCTTTGCACTAATCAAAGATCTGGGATCACCATTTACAAGAGAACTTCAGTGCATTATGAAAACCTCATATCATTGATCAGTACAATGATACGAGTCCATTCATAGTGGTTAGGGTGCAATCAAACAACGTCGACATTTTTTGGTTGTTCAAAAACAATACTTTGGATGGCTCAAAATTTACAGGATGACATGTCCAAGCTTCAAGAAGCACGGGTTATTGATTAGTACAAGGATGTGAGCTTATCGATGCCATCCGAGGTCGAATCCAAGGAGGTTGAGGAATTGCATTTTGAAAAATTCAGGAGCGTATTGACATCAATTTAAAAAATTCAAATTCGCAAACCAACAGACTCTATGTGACATCTCGTCCCACATCAAAAGTTTACATGGGTGATCTTGGGTATATAATAAGCCATATATATTGCTAATAGTAACTTGGGCTTAAACATTTTGGGCCGCGTGGTCGGGCTTTATTGGGCTAGTGGTATGCATGGGGCGTTGTAAATGGTATCAGAGCGATCCATGCACACAATCGAGTGTGGGGTTGGGACTTTGTTTGGTCACTAGAGAATAGACCTGGGGTTAGGCCATGGTGACTTTAGTGCTCAACCCCTTGCGAGCGAGGGCGCAAGGTCTTAAAGGTGGAGACATTGTAATATCCTATCCCACGTCAAAAGTTTACATGGGTGATCTTGGGTATGTAATGAGCCATGTATGTTATTACTAGTAAATTGGGCTTTAGTATTTTGAGTTAAATGGTCAGGCTCCAACAAGTAGTTGGACCAATGGTATACATGAGACGTTACACTCTGGACATGAAGGCTATAGTCAAAATGACCTTCTCAACCATACGAGTTCAACGATAGTATCAGTGATCAAATCTGACTGCATTTGATAGGCCAAAGTCCAAAAATAGAATGTGAGGCATTGGGCAAAAGGGTAATTAAACAAAACGAAAAGAATATATTGAGTCATGGGAGCCTCGGGGGATGTGCACGTGGCACGAGAGCCGCATGAGCCGTGAAAGCCGCATCAGTCTTTGAAGCCGTATGTGGCAAATAGAGATGACGTGGTAGTCACTGATTGGCCAAGCCAATTGCATGCGGCACCCCAACCGCATGCTACAGCAAAGCCATATGCAAAAGGTGGGGAGATTATTGTTGATACCATATTTTGTCCCACCGCTCAATATTAGGCAAAATAGGATGCCTGATAAAGTCTGAAAGAAGCCAAACGCGTAAAGTGATCATTTTGCCTCTGAAGGGTCAATTCAGCAAACACAAG
>JABCMJ010001794.1:0-94956 GCA_014822125.1 Arbutus unedo
GTTTCTGTAATGGCCCTATTTTCATAAAAAATTCGAATTTTCGAGAGTAGAGAGAGAGGTAAAGTTAATGCTGTCTGCTTTAACTGCTTTGTCTCCCTAAAGGTAAAAACATAACACTGGTAAATCACTGTTAGGTATTCAATTCCAAGAACAGATGTTTCCATCATAGTACATCCTTTTTCATTTGGATATACACACATTCTCTCTTTTTTTCTTTTTCTTTTTTATATCTGATAGTATTCGGATCAGTTTTCAAACATCTCGACAAATTTCAGGATTATTCCCATCGTTCACTGACGAGGGGCTTAATTGTAGATAAAAAAAAACTATTATTAGACTGACTTTATAAGAGTTGATAACATCTGAGAGGGCTCAAACTTAAGATTTTAGAAAAGAATAAATTCTGAAGTCGTGGGCCTTAACCATTAGGTCAAGCAAGCGTTGGGTTCACATTCTCTCTAGTTGATGATATGACTAAATCCTTAATTTTGTCATTCGTTGTATTGATCTAGTATTAATCGTTGCAACATGATTTCATTTTGTTTGTTCGAAATAAACATTCATCGTGTTTGTCTTTTTCTTTTTCAAGAACAACCAATGTACAAATGTATATACAATAAATAGATCAGGTTATCAGCGTGAGATCTATGGATTGACATATCTTAAGGACCTGGCTGAACAACCCGGTGTATTGCAGGTGTCTTCTTTTCTTTCTAACGGAACAATTCTCTGACATGCTATACTTCCAGTTACATCATCCTCTTGCTATAGATAGAATAGCAACGATAAGCAGGTGCTAAGAATAAAAACCATATTCGAAAAGGTTCACTTATGCTGGAGGGAGCATCCCCATTTAATAATCGGTCCGCTTATTTACACAAATTCAAAAAAATTATCACGAATGAGCCACATGTGGGAAAACTAAAACCTAGCTAGAGTGGGGAAGTCATGATGCTATAAACCACTAATTTTACAAAATTTGAAAAGCACTTCATAAACTAGATATACATGTTTATGTCAAAGAATCAACATTTAACAATGCAACCAACCAATCCCAAGGGATTGACCTAATAGGTAACGCTTGAGATTTAAGAGTTTGCTTCCTATTAAGTTTTCATATTCGAAATTTTTCAGATGTTATCAACTCTTATGGAACAAATCTATGTAGGGTTTTGTCATGGCTTTAATTCACCGCCCGCTAATAAATGGTGAGAATGATTCTCCAAAAATTAGTTGACATACGCGTAATTTAACCAAAACATACTGAGTTATCAAAAGAAATGCAACCCACTTTTTTTTTTTGGTAGTTTTCAACTTAGTTGGGCACTATCTCCCAAGCATGGTCTTGCAATTGCACACAAAGGGAACAGCCTTCCTCCAATTATTGAAGCATGTTAAATTGTTTGGTTTGGGATTCATGAGGCAAATTTGACCACAGGACAAATTCATGTAGCTATCAGTTGAGGACACTAGCTTAGGATATATATATATATATATATATATATATTGTGTGTGATGCATGCATATAATGCTCTTATTGTCCTTCGTTTGTGTAGAATTTAACCTCAGGAAGCTGAATAGGTCAATGGTTTGAGAATTATTTACTCATAATTCACACAATATATTTGGTCTATGATAATTATTAAATTATTGATTTATATTGTCTTAAATACAATTTAAATTAGGCAAACCTGTTTGGAATAAGTGTATTTTGATCGCATTTAATACAAGATTTTGTTGTTAGACTCAAGAGGTATAATAACGAAAATACCCTTAAAGCCTAACTCAATCCTAAGCCATCCCTCTTTTACTGAGGATAATTTGATCTTATGACTGTCACCTATAAAGCTGTCACGTACCCTACAAAAAGCCAAAAATTATTCTTTATTCTGAAACAATTTAGGCCAAATAACCAAGACTTATCGGGCTCAAATAATACAAAAAGCCAATAATTACTAGAGGATTATATATATATATATATATATATATATAAAATTACTCCCAGAGAGATTGTAACTAGATAATCTTATTCTCACCTTTTTCTGAAGGGTGAATATACTTGATTCTCGTCATTTAGATTCACAAAACTGTGTGTGTGTGTGTGTGAGAAAATGAATTCGGATCATTAAACAAAACTATGGTGAGTCTTATTTTGCATAACACAAAAAATTACATCAAGAATCGTTGCGTGAGATGCTCTTTACTGAATCATGATAGGACGATATTGTTTTGTCACTCTCTCTCTCTCTCTGTAGCATGCATCAGACAACATTGCAATTATTTTCTACATGAATCAATTCATGTTATGTTAAAAACAAGCAAGCCTTCATGCTGTTAGGTTTTATAAGAAGGAACAACAGAGCTTATGGGTAGGGATAGAGAGATATGATGATCATGTTCATGTTCACTAGCTTTGAAGTAATAATATAGAAACTTGAAAGAGTTGAGTTTAAATGGTATTGGGAATGGTAGAAGGGCATCAAATTTAGGCTTTATTTCACAATATTCTAATGAAGTTAGAGTCAAGGGCTATGAGTTCTGTTTTGTACTCAAGAAGTAACTTCCATATAAGTTTTTTTTTTGTAGGTTTAGTTATGAGAAAGTTCACGAACACAGATTCGAATATTAAGAAATTCAGATATAAATGTGTCCGAAGCCGTCTGGTGCACGTGAAATCCTCCAAAATAATATAAAACTCATGTGCATCGAACAATTTCAGATATAAACTCATGTCTAGATCTGTGCATAAAAATTTTGTGCGTAGACTTGCTCTTTAGGTATAGCCTATAGGCTTCAGCATAGACCATTGTTGGAAACCATAAAACTCACATGCTGTGTTTTCACTAACACATGGTCTATATTTGGATTACATATTCATGTGGGGATCTTATTTTTTTGTTGAGTGAAAAGGGTAAAGTAGGGAGTTATACCAAGTTTTCCTGAACGTTGAATATAAGAACTCAAGACTTGCGACGGACTTCATAAAAGACCTATGGTTTCTACCATCCCACCAAGTACTAATGGATCACAATCGGACTTCGCAAGAGAGTAAAGTTTGAGGAGACATTGATCATAGAGAGCGACCAGCTATAACAACCTACTTTGAACGTGACCATAAGGACTCCAGACTTATGACGGACTACATAAGAGACCTGTGGCCATGATTTCTACCGTCCCACCAAGTACTAGTGGATTACAGCCGGACTTCGTAGGAGAGTAAAGTCCGAGGAGACATCGATCGTAGTAGAAAACAACCGGCTATAACAAGCTCCCATGAGTGCAACTATAAAGGCTCTAGACTTGAAATGGACCCATAAGAGACCTATCGTTTCTAACGTCCCATTAAGTACTTTTAGAACAGTCAGATTTCACATGAGTAATATTCAAAGAGACGTCGATCGTACAACTCAAACATTTGATCTCTTGATCACTCAAACTACTTGGGAATAAGCCATTTTTCTAGAGGTACTACTTCTTGTGATAATTCAAGCATGGATTAGCAAATGGATATAGTGACCAATAGTGAAGTAAGCTCCATCGGGAAGTGAAATAGAACATGAAATCATAAGTTCCCGAGCAGTGGAAAGAAGTCTTGAGCTCTGACCACATGGCTATTGAAGAATAAGCCAGTAATTCATAAGCAATAGTATATTGATGCCTGACTATGACTTTTTGCACCCTAAATGCCCACACAACATGGTGTTGTGCACAGCCCCCCACCTAAAACCCAGATCATTTATAAATCCAAGTTATCTGGAAGGAATGTAAATAGACGGCCCGGCCCACTTTGGGATAAGTCCAGCCAGGTCCGGCCCGGTCCAAATGCAAAGGAAATACAGCATCTTTCATTAAATAAACAAGTGAACATTGAGAGAGCAAAGCAGAAGAAAAATGGCACTCATATTCCCCATGCCCACAATGTACATAAGCTCTTCCAATTACAGGACCCATAAATGGGAAGAAAAAAACAAAGCAATTCTGTACCAGAACAGAAAATACCAAAAGAAAAAGGCTGCAAATTGAATTGAACTGCTACTATAGGGAAGATGATACAAACCAGAGCTACAGCTACATATTAAATAGGATACAAGTAATAGAAGCTTCAGTTGTTGTCCACAGCCCTCGTAAAGAGAAATGAAAAACTTCCTAACTACAGAAGAAGAAATGTGTACAGAGAATGAACTTCATGTTTTTACTGTATTGATATTTTTCCGACCCTTTACAGAGAATATACCCCTCCTATTTATACAAGAGATGACCCTAACAAACTTTGTTTGGCCCCTCAACTACCTTTTGCGGCCTTACACTTCTTTTGAAAACAGAACGACAAGACTTCAACTTACCTATAACTAACTAACAAAAACACAATTAAACAAACACAAACTCTAACTAACTGATTGAAAACAGAAATGGTCTGGACAGTGAAATCCTTATTCTTCAAAATCCTCTAATGAGAGGCCAGCACAGAGATTGATATGCTTGAGCATAATCTGATATCAGAACACTTGAGTCTTGAAATTCACCTGCATAATTTGGATTGCATGCCTTGGGCCTGAGTTGCCTGAGAATACTACGTGTCAACATTCCCCATCAAACTGATGACTACCATGAGTTTGGTCTTTAAAGCTAGAAACTGAGCTACTGGTAATGCTTTGGTAAAAACATCTGCAATTTGGCTATGAGAAGGAACATAAGGAACAACAATTTGTTTGTTAAATACCTTTTCTCTAATGAAATGATAATATATTTCAATGTGCTTAGTTCAAGCATGAAACAATGGATTAGATGCCAAGGCAATGGCACTTCGATTGTCACACCAAACGAGAGAAGGAGCAGGGCGTTTAAAACCCAAATCATGTGTCAACTGTGATAGCCAAGACAGCTCTGCAGCTGTATTAGCTAAGATTCCATATTCAACTTCTGTTGATGATCTGGCAACAGTAGGCTGCTTTTTAGGAGACCAAGACACAAGGTTGGAACCAAAATAAATGCAGTACCCTGAAGTGGATCTTCTTAAACAAGACAAATAAGGAATTTGGAAATTTATAGCAAAATGAGGAAGCCAATTGATAAGGAACAAAGAAGTAAGTAATGCTTCAAGCCAAAATGAAGTAGGCAACTCTGCTTGATGTAAGAGATTTAGAGTAGTTTCCATGAGATGCCTATGAGCTCTCTCAACTCTCCCGGTCTGTTCTGCAGTGTGGGGACAGGTTATTTGGTGCAAAATCTTAGCTTGAATAAACAAGTTTGTTAAGTATGTGTTGATAAACTCACCTCCATTATCACTTCTTATGGTCTTGCCAGTAGTATTGAAATGATTTTCAACATATGCCTTAAAATGAACAATATGCTCTTTAACTTCAGACTTGTAATGCATAGGAATCAACCAAATATATCTAGAAAAATCATCCATGATTATTTGATGGAATTTGGTGGAGTTCCCCTCATACATCAACATGTAACAGCTGAAAAAGTGTAGAGGACTGTGACGAAGACGAATGAAAAGGAAGCTTGTGACTTTTGTCGATGTTGCAAGAAATACAGTGAACAGAATCTATCCTTACAGCAGGAATTAACTACTGCTTTATTAGGTGTGTCATCAAAGTTGTGCTAGGATGACAATGCCTTTTGTGCCACAAAGAGGTTGAGGGAACCTGACCAACAAATGCAAAAGCTGAAGATGTTCTAGAGCAATTCTGAATTGGATATAAACCCATCAAACATGGTCCCTTGTACCAATTTTGTTGTGTATTCAAGTCAAAAAATACTCTGCAATTGTCCTTTGCAATCTGTAATACAGATTATAGGTTGTGGCTAATCTGAGGAGCATACATGATATTAGTCATAGAAAATGAAGAACCAGTAGCAGACAAAACTCCCTCACCTGTGTGAGTGATTGGAAAAGCTGTCCCATTTCCAACAAGAATTCCTTGAGTGCCATTGTAAGGTGGTTGTTGAACTGACACCTGAGACAAGTTGTTAGTCACATGACTTGTGGCTCCACTATCAAAATACCAAGGAGAAAATGAGTTGTTTGAAGTGAATTCAGACTGAGGAAGTCCTTGAATTTCTGCCACATGAGCTTGTGGTAACACTTGACCAGGTGGAATGAAATTCTGTGTGCCTGCAGAAAAGGACCTTGACATATTGCCTGAGAATTGAGAACCATTTGAAGAATTAGAATTGAAAAAAGGTCTTTTTTGCAAGATAGGAACATTGTACATAGCATATTGCTGGACTGCGCTATACTGATTATGTTGCTGCAAAAGAGCAATTATTTGACCACTTTCAAATGTTTGTGTTGGTCTAAAACCAGAAAAATTATGGCCACACAAAAACTGCTGTGAAGGTTGATAAGACAGATTGAATTTAGAAACCAGAAAAATCAGAGAAGGAACAGTTACAGACTGATTTCTTTATCAGCAATTGAATTTAGTTTTACCTTCAGATGATTCTGAGATCTTTAACTACTTGTGAAGTAGACGATTTTTTTCTGATCTTGGTCTTGCTTTCAATCTAACAAACTAAGAATTGAAATTGAAGAAGTCAGGATCTCAAGATTGACATTGGTCGAGAACTGCTTTGATACCATAAAGAGAAATGAAAAGCTTCCTAACTACAGAAGAAGAAATGTGCACAGAAAATGAACTTCATGTTTTTACTGGATTGATATTTTTCTGACCCCTTACAGAAAATGCACCCCTCCTATCTATACAAGAGATGACCCTAACAAACTTTGCTTGGCCCCTCAACTACCTTTTGCCGCCTTATACTTCTTTTGAAAACAGAAAGACAAGACTTCAACTTATGTATACCTAATTAACAAAAACACACACAAACTCTTAGCTGATTAAAAACAGAAATGATCTGACAGTGAGTTGGCAATCGTTATTCTTCAAAATCCTCAAATGAGAGGACAGGACAGAGATTGACACACTTAAGCATAATCTGAAATCGGAACACTTGAGTCTTGAAATTCACCTGCATACTTTGGATGTGAGTTGCCTGAGAATACTATGTGTTAAAACCTCCCCCTCAAACTTAGACAAGTGAGGTTAATTAGCTTCACAATTTCATTGGGGAAATAATTCCAATTGAGTGCCTCCCAAGTCCAACACTGTTAGTAACCTCAGACTGTCTCCTAACGATGCAAGGCTAGACAATATAAACAATAAATCTGTTGCACTAAACATGAGCAAAGAACGAAGTCAGGTGAAAAAATCATTTTGCTATATATCTTCCAAATTATGGTAGACCAATAAGCGTCGCACTTTCTCGGGCCATGCTTTGCCTCTTTCACTTGTTAAAGTGACAATATTTTGTTCTCTTCACTTCGTAGTAATAATTTCACGCCAAAAGTTGTAGATGCAATAAGCTTCAAACCTTCCATCATTTCTCACCTCTGCCACTTGAACCAAACTTTTTTTTATTAGCTCATTAAGGTAGCCCTCAGCAACTTGTTCTTTTATTGTTCCTTCTTTCACTTCTACAAATCCTTCCGCCACCCACAATCGAATTAATCTGTCGTGATTAACGTGACAATCTTCTAGAAAAATACTCGAGTACAAAAAACATAACTCAAGATAGTAAGGCAAATCAAAGTAGCTGAGGGACAATATCTTATTCATGCTCATGAGTTCGTCATTTCCTTCTAGCTCTGTTCCAAGGCTGCGGTAAATCCACTCCCACTCATTTGTGCACTTCTCCTTGGTCGATAATAGACCACTAATTGCCACAATTGCAAGTGGTAAACCCTCATTTCCTTCTAGCTCTGTTCCAAGGCTGCGGTAAATCCTCTCCCACTCATTTGATCATTTCTCCTTGGTCAATAATAGACCACTAATTGCCACAATTGCAAGAGGTAAACCCTCATTTCCTTCTAGCTCTATTCCAAGGCTGCGAGGGTTTACCACTTGCAATTGTGGCAATGAGTGGGAGAGGATTTACCGCAACCTTGGAGTGGAACTAGAAGGAAATGATAAACTCATGAGCATGAATAAGATATGGTCCATCAGTTACTTTGATTTGACTTACTATCTCAAATTTTGTTTTTTGTACTTGAGTATTTTCCTAAATATTGTCTTGTCAGTCACTGGAGATTAATTCGGTTGTGGGTGGCAAAAGGATTTGTAGAAATCAAAGAAGGAATGACAAAAGAAGAAGTTGTTGAGAGCCACCTCAATGAGCTAATCAATAGAAATTTAATTCAAGTGGCAGAGGTGAGAGAACATGTAAGATTCAAAATTTATTGCATCCACGAGCCTTAGCGTAAGATTATTATTACTAAGTTGAGAGTGCAGAACATTATCAAAATAGCAAGTGAATGAGGCAGAGCACGGCCCGAGAAAATGCGACGCTCATAAGTCTACCATAATTTAGAAGATATACAACAAGGTTATTGTTTCACTCGACTTCGTTCTTTGCTCGTATTTAGTACAACAGATTCATCGTCTATATTGACCAAGCTAGCGTCGTTAGGAGGCAATCTAAGGCTACTAACAGTGTTGGACTCGGAGGTACCTAATTGGAAATACCCCAACGAAATTGTGAAGCTAATTCACCTGACTTATCCAAGGGTACAGTCGGTTCATAGCTAGAAAGATTTGGGCATTGTGGAAACAGAAAGTTTTAGAAATGGCATGTGGGTTGTGTCAGGTGCAGTTTGGCATAGTAATAAGCCCTTCCCGTCTTGTGTGAACAGGCTCCTGTTGGAAACAAGTTCTTGCATTGGTCAAAATAAACAAATACACAAAATGATTACAGCAGGAATAAACACAACATGATCATGGTGTGCTTGTGTGTGAGAGTTTTTTGCTTGTGCTAGAATAGTTGTTCACTATTGACGTTCAAACAATATAAAGATAGGACAATGGTTGAATAGAAATTTAGAATCTTTACCTTGTTATAATTCAAAATTATAGATCCACTACACGTGCAGACAATCATACCTTCACACAACTATTGAATAGTACTTGAAAATAAAAAAGACGGACGAAAGATGAAGGTGTCAATCAACTCATTCAAAGAAAGAAACATAATGGAAAAGGAAAAACTCTAGATAATGAAACCGCATCCAAACATTCAATTTCAAGACCAAGAAGACATTAGACGTGTGATTTTCATTTTCAACTACCTCAATGTTGTCTACTTACACCACAAACTGGGAGTCTATGTTTTCCTCCACCATTTTTCCAGCCTAACATTGACTTATTGTACTCTGTGAACCTTAGAGCATTGTTTAACTAAAACTTCATATCCTAGTGTATGGTGGGTTTGGGATGTTTTTCAACGTTTTAAGTTTCTAAGCTATATGTGTTTGTCTGTTCTTATTTTCTTATCATAACTATGTGCATTCAAATGTTTCAGTTTTGTACTGACACCTAAATACCAAAATCCTAGCAAATTATGGGTGTTCATAAATAAATACATGGCTGGAAAGCAACGAAGATTTACAATATCCTTCATGAATGATGAATCCAAGGGCTGAAACGCTTAATACACCTAAACGAATACTTTTTTCGGAATCCAAGATGCTAGTCATAAGTCATAGTTGAAACATGAAATTATGTGCAAAGCTAAATAAGTTTATCCTGTAAAAATAGCAAATATAACAACCCTATGATCATATGAGGGAAAAGAAAATTAGAAAACTAACCTGGTGAAATAAAACTGTTGAATTAAAATATGCAAGTCTATACCGTTGTATTTTATATTATAGATGTGATATTTTTTGACGAGATCTTGATTAGGCAAAGTGATGTGGACCCTTGGATTAAATTTCTAATTTAATCTCAACAATTAAAAGTTAGAAAAAATTAATATGTGATTGTGTATTTCTAAAACTAGTCTTGCTAATCAGCTCATTGGACAGTGGATAATATACACATAATATCAAATAAACACGAATATCAATAAATATTTCACAGATATATATTAATATTAATACACAATTTACAAATATTGATACATTTTTTATACATTACTCACCGCCTAGTGGGCAATGATATTTAGAAGGAAAATGCTAACCATCACCCACTAAGCGGTAGATAATGTTTTAAAGGTGTATTAGTACCTGTAATTATGTATTGATATCTGTGAATATACATCAATAACCATAAAATGTGCATTGATATTCAAATTGTTCAGCATTACGTATATGTTATCTATCGCCTAGTGGGCGGTAATTAGCAAGACCATTATTATTATATAGATATGTGGACTCAAAGCCTGTTGCCCACGTGAACGATGTCAATTTAGTACACAAAATACTGCTTGAACAATTGGACAGTGTTTGGATAATTCTCGAACAAATTTTGTGCGATAAAACGACGTCATTGCTTTTGCATTCCATAGATATGGATTCCATTGAATTGCTTTACATTTTATAAGTTTTGAATGAAATTGATAAGAGTAAAATATTTACTTTATTCTTAAATTATGTTCAAAACTTTTAAAATATCCTTCAATTATTAATTTCGTTTACTTAGTCCCTAAATTATAGATTCAGACTTTATGTAGTCTAATTATTAACATACATCAAAAATCCGTTAAAAAAAGGACTTAACTATAATTTCAATCCATTATATGGGACCTTGAGTATAATTTTAGTCCTTAAATATCTTACTCGTCTGGTGTAAAAACAAATAACTATTGCTGAAGAAAGGCCAAAAGGTGCATATTGATCAAATAAAGAACCCAGCATGTGTATCATGTAAATTCTGGAAAGTTAATAGATTAAGGGTCTATTTGGCCAAAATTGACTTAATTAATTTTTTTTTTTTTATTTAATTTTTTTTTGTATTTGTTATTTTTGCGTCATTTTTTTTATGATTATTGGTTCGTCTCGACGAAATGAATCTAAAGAATATAAAATTATATCCAAAAGTTAAAAAAAGTTCACTAAAGATGCAAATAAATCAACACAGACACTGTTTTGGGCTTATTTTTTGGCTTTTCTAAACTTTTTTTAGTTTTTAGTCATAATTTTATACTTTTCTGAAATCTCTTGTCGAGACGAACCAACAACCAAATTATAAAAATTATAACATGGAAAAAAACAATAAGCCAATAAATTAATAATTACTAAAGTCCAAAAGAACCCTAAGCAAGTACCCCAAATCATACCCACTATGAAAAGTGACCCAATAAACATCATCATTCAAAACAATCCCAGGTGACATCAGAAGCTCTCCAAATTTCCGGGCATCGAACTCAATACAGTACTTTTCTCTCAACAATTTATGTAGGTGTGGTAGCAGAGAAGAGTGTAGTGGTGTGGGCAGTAATCTGTGGTGAGACAAAACAATAGACAGAGTTGTGACGATGTATGAACATGTGAGGGAGTAGAGATGAGGCTTCGGGCCTCCTCCTCCTCCGAGAGTTATTGTAACATGGAAAATGCCTACTAAGCGGTGGATAATAATAAAAATTATATCGATATTCGTAAACAGTGTATTGATATCAGTGAATATGTATTAATATTCATAAAATATGTATTAATATTTGTGTTTATTTGGCATTATGTTTATATTATCTACCGTCTACTAGGTGGTGGATAACAAGACCTTTGTAACATATATTGTTCGTGTTAACATTAATAAAATTTACTCTCAAATAATTTTATAGTATGTGTATGTAACATTACTCAATTCCCAGTAGCCGTTGCTAGGCGATTCAACAAAGCTCATTCCTTGCACGGTTGCACCTGGTGATGCATAGGCAGTAGATGTCCAGTTGGTGTCTGAGGGATCAATGGTTTAGACATTGCTTCCTGAGTACTACTGACCTCAGCCTTAATAGGAGGATTTAGCAGCTCCTTATTACCTGGTCCAGTTTTCCTTGATGAGGCAGATAGGAATTGTTGAGACCAGGCAGGAGTTTTTTGCAATGTATGGTCTCCAGAAGAATTTACCGCCTAAGATAAATAACCAATAATGATCGTCGCAAGAATAGGACACTCACAAAGCATAAAGGAATCCAATAATCGAAGTCATTGCGTCGCAAGACACTACAAACCGAGAAACAAACTAATAGCAAATTCGAGACCTTGAGGCAAGCTGGTGATAAACTCCATGATCGAAGCACTATTCTTGGTCAGAAGAAACGAATAATTTGTATCAAGAAAGAAACAGAGCGAACAATAGACCACTTCTGATTAAATGTACCAAAATCCAGCAAGAACACTTCTGAAATCGAAAATGCAAGACAAAAAAAACGAAAATGCGCCAGGAAATTGAAAAAAACGAAAATGCGGAAATACCAATCAGAAAAACGAAGGAAAAATGAAAAAAAAACGCACCAGATCAAAGAAAAAGAAAAAGAAGAGAGGGAGACGGAAAAAACAAAGCAACAGAAATCGAATAGACGCATACAGCAAACACACCGGTCAAAGAAAGCCATCTAATGTTCGAAGAAAACTGCTCACCAATCGGAAATCGCACCGGATCTGCATCAAACGCCCGCCGCTTTGTCGTACCTATACCGCGTGAGCTGCACTCGTATATACCGGTATTCAGTACTGCAAATTTCTCTTCTAGCTGCCGCCGCTTGTCTCTGGTGGTGGAGAATCGGAGTTGGGTGTTTCTGAATTAGGAGATTCTGAAATGGGTTTGTCTTCTTTGGATACGTCAGGGGATTTGGACTGAAATCGAGTTTTGGGTGTTGTTCGCGAAGAGCAGAAACAGAGTAGCTTAGGCTGAGGAGATGTGGGAATTTGAGATTGGTTTTTGGTTTCGGAGGAAACGGTTTGGTGAGAGATGAGAGGTGGAAACTGAAGGTAGGTCTTCTTCAAATGCTCCTCCCTTCCCCGCTCGGAAAGGCTTCCTTCTTGGCGGCGGTCGTTGGCTTCGGTAACGACATCACTCGACGGCGATGGATTGAAACCCTCTCCACTCCCCTCTCTCCTTATTGATATCGATATATATTTTACATATTATTTACCGTTAATTAACATTTTTCTTCATTAAAATACGTTGGAGTCCACAATTTTAAAGACTCAATTCTAATTGAAAAAATAATATATTATATCACCATTTTCTAATACTCTCCAGACTTCAATTTTTTCCCCATTTCCATAGTCCAGAGGCCAAAAATTTCCTAATTAAAAAATTAAAAAAAATGGTACTCTCCATACTCCAAAAGATTCTCCTGCAAATCCATAAACATTAATATTACAAAATTCAAAGGTTTTTGAAAGATTTATGTCTCTTATTTGTAGACTTTTATAATGCCAATTAAACTCTTAAATCTTTTTTCTGTCCCTAATTTAATAAATTAATAACATTATTCAAGTACTAAATTTTCTAAGACTATTCTGTATTTGAAGAGCATAAATATAACAGAAATCTTATACTATAAATATAATATAAATCTTAATTTTGATATGGAAATTGAGCCTCAAAGTTAATACCCAAATAAACCTCAACCGTTGAATTAAATTGATCCTAGCCATTGTT
This sequence comes from Arbutus unedo, assembly GCA_014822125.1. NCBI lineage: Eukaryota > Viridiplantae > Streptophyta > Magnoliopsida > Ericales > Ericaceae > Arbutus > Arbutus unedo. Next base: position 13,455 of record JABCMJ010001794.1, read on the forward strand.
GAGCATGCGGAGGGGTCATATTGTCCTTATTTGTGTTATAGAAATGCATACATTCGTAACGTTTTGCATGAAATTTATAACATTCCTAATATTTGCGTACAAATTTTTTTACAATTGTTTAAAAAATCATAATATCAAGATTAAAAGTCATAATACATAAATATTGTGAATCATTATACAAAATGTGCTTTTTAACTCATTGTTAACATTTTACATTTTTTTGTGTGAAGAAAATATGATATATAATATTGGCACCATTGGAGTAAAATCATTTTACATACATTCGAATTGTTCACTATCCGTTGTCTTTCTTCTTCTTCGCTGGGTCTATTCACTATTTGTACAGCCTTAGAAAAGCTAGACAAAGACGGTAGTTAGATAGCCGCCCCATTGTTCGTAGTGTTGCTCAAGCTAGAAAGAAAAAGAAATAAGAAGCGTTTTTCAGTTTGATCAACACAATCAACATACTTTTATCACCATGGACTGACATTCGTAAAGCCATTTGGGTAGCAACTACTATTAGAATCCAATTCAATATATTAAATAACTATTGATGATGCGTTTATACGACACCTTTATGTCGTGCTTTAAATGGCCAATCAATGCAAATCATAATAACCTAACAGAGTAACTTTTGAGTATGTGAATTTTCTTGTAGTTTCAATTTGATTCAAATTACAAATAGTAGTTGGGTACGCAGAGCAGAACAAATGATAAAAACTCACGGGTGATCAACCAAACAAAGAAACTCAGTCGATACAATACACGTGCGTAAACAGTACTATTGGAACAATAATGGGTGAAGAGAAAAGTTTTAATATTTCAAAAAAAATGAATAAAAGTTTATAAATAAAGTTGCATTCACAAATATGTCCAATAGGGGCATAATCTATAAATGGCTAGCTCTCAAAACTGAAAAAAGCAAACCTTGTGATATGTTACATGTAGTGATAATACAAACATTTGGTCATTCTTTGGCAACTTCACTCCAATACACTTTGCACAGAGTAGCTTAGTTCCATAAGGGAATCAGGAAACCTACTGCATCCGGACACCTAAAGGGTCGTGTCAAGACACCGGTAGTATTTTGGACATCAAAACCCGCATCCCTTTGTCCTTCAATAAGCCACAAGAGGATTGAGATAGCCTTGTGACAAAGGCGCAATGTCTGTGCAAACAACAATCCTTGAATCGACGTACTGGAATTGAGCATTGTGCAGTGCATAGCCTTTAATTTCTGGCAAATGAAACCCTTTCCAGAGGAGTACATTCACATACGGCACGAGGATGGTTCTTAGGGCAGTTTGGATCACTGGCTGCACGAAAAAAGAAGAAGATTGAAGCCTTGCCCTGTCAATAACTTGGAAATCAATAAAGGAAAAAGGATTGGAATTGCCAATGAAATGCAGCTATGATTATGTTATGAATACGTACAAATTATGTTTCATGGACTATTCGAAATTTATGAAGTACTCGTGTCATACATTCTTGGATAATAAAGTCTTCCTCTTTACCCTTGATCAAAGAGAGGTCGGTAACAAAAGTGCCAAGGCAAAACGAATGAAAAAGGAAGGGAGAGTCATTCAGAAGTCCGAAAGAAATTAAGACGTTCTACCGAGAAAGAAACTCGTATGATACCCGAGAAATGAAAACAGAGACCAACGAATGACACATCCAGATCAGAGGGACGGTGTCCTCACTTTCGAATTTATACCCGGCCGCACAAAGAGTATCGATTTGCATTATACTTTTCATGATGCTTAAAGATTGAATCAGTATGAATACGTGCAAATTATGTTACATGGACTGTTCCAAATCGATGAAGTACTCGGGTTGGAAACTGGAGGCACGGATAATAAAATCTCTGTAATCTACTTATAGCTACCGAGAGATGTTTCAATGTACTTGTTTACATTGTTCCACTATGCTTGATGCTTAAAGATTGAATCAGCATGAATACATACAAGCAAATTATATTACATGGACTGTTTGAAATTTATGAAGTACTCGTATCGGACACTCAATGTTCAGATAATAAAGTCTTCATAATCTACTAATAGTTACTGAGAATTTTTTGAATGTATTCGTTTACGTTGTTCCACTATACCATTCATGATGCTTAAAGATTGAAACAGTCTGAGTACGTGCAAATCATGTAACATGGACTGTTTGAAATTTATAAAGCACCCGTATCAGACACTGAATGCTCGAATAATAAAGTCGTTGTAGTCTACTAATAGTTACTGAGAGATGTTTGAATGTATTCGTTTACTTTGTTCCACTATACTTTCCATGATGCTTAAAGGTTGAATCAGTATACCTCCAATAGATGCAAATGAAAGTTACCAATGGTGCTCCACTTCAAAGACATGGTGAAATCATTCAGCTCAACTCTACCAGCTAGACTATTCCGTGAGATTTCTGGATAGCCCGAAAACGTAATCACCTGTGTTGGCAGAAGAAGAGCACCGAGTACGTGAAAAATGACGCAAGTGTCACATCCAACTCTCTAAATATAATAAGGTTCAGGTGCACAAAAACTGGTCCGGACACTTTGAATTATCAAAAAAAAACTGTACGAAGGTTCAGATATTCAGATAAATGAGTTGATTTAAGGAAGAACAAAAAGGCCCAAACATGTTGAATTCCTTTAATCTGATCGAAGTCCAACTGCAGTTTGGCACACATAATAGCATGTTGGTAAAACAAAAGAAAAAATTATTGGAAGTATGGCATAAACTCGGATAATTAGGGAATAAGGTGGTGAGAGGTAGACTCATTTTGGTGAGGCATGACTCGGAGGAAGAGATAGCTCCATCTTTTAGAGAAGTCAGGGATAGAAAGTGCTTGTTGAGGAAAGGTAGGTGGGGGTGAAGCGGAAGAGCTATCTTAGTTCAATTGGGAAATGGCCAATCATAGTTGTCAGGGTGGAATGCCTAGGGATTCAGATTCAAGTAGCTCGTACCAACACGAGCAGTCAAGTTAAGCTAAAAGAGAAGCAGTCCTTCCAATCAAGCAAGCGGCCAACCAATTCCGACGATTGCAGTCATCAAAGCAAGAAGTATAGGCTGTTCAACCCATAGTACCACCTCTATGAGATGCGCAAACACACGCCTTTGAGAAACAATTTGGCTAACACTTACTGTAAGCATCTATGTGAGGTATGTCAAATCCCAATACCTCCAAAATTACATCAAAGATAGCTCATTTGAAGTGAAGATACAACACAGTGATAAGGAACACGCAGTAAACTGAAGTGTTGCCAGTGTAGTCTTTATTAGGAACCTCTGTATGTGTGTGTGCATTATAAACATACTTACGTACAATGGTCAGCAATAGAACATAGACCCCAGATAAATTTTTTACTGAAACCAAACTACTTTTCAGTTTCAGTCAACAGGTTTCATAATGTGTTACAAGATCATCAGTTCCACGTTTTGCCAAATCTCTATAGCTTGCCTGCTCTTTGTGTATAGTATGTCACTTGAGAGAAAGAACATATAGGTACACAACCGTTATGGTAAGGGGGTCTGGGGCCTTCTTAGCGTAATAGGGGAGTCCATTTTGTTGTGAAAATCTTTTAGAAATGCATTTGATCCAGAGGAAAGGATCGACCAAGGGTTCAGGGAGCATACTATACTCTCGCTCGTCTCAACTAATCAATAGAGGGTCCGAAGGAGTTGGCACTAACATTCGGATGAACTGAACCCTTTATTTAGTCAAGATGATTAGGAAAAATGGGTAAAACTGTAAAATACAAGATTCTGCATTAATTTATAACTCTTACAAACTCTATTGGAATTTTAATTAAGCTTACCAATGAGATACACGCAACTGGTATTCTTTTGCCAGCATCCAAAACATCAACCGTCACATCTGAGTAAATTTCTCCATTAATGTTCTTCGATGCAACTGTTATGACCGGTGGTGAAGTTATAGAAACATTAAGATCCATGTCATCATTTGGGTATTGCTTGTACAGCTGAGGCAAAATAAGTCTCCAGTCAGCAGTGTTCAACAAGGACAGATCTGGTATCTTGTCAATAATCCAATGCATACGATCTGCCTGACCATGGAAAATATATTAGCAACTTTTTAACTGCGATTGAACTATCCAAATGCGTCATCGTTGTGAAGCAGAAGGAGATAAGGACATACATTGAAATAAACCAAAGATACTGAGTCAAGAACATTTTCGTGTAGTGATATCCCAACCATCTTAGATGGACCTCCACAGGACAATGAGGCTTGTGAATTTCTTTTGTAATTGTTAGAAGCTGCAACTTCATCCCTAGACGTGAACAACCCGTTAATCTCAAAGCCAATGGAAGAATCACTGAAAACAAGGTCATTCACAAAAGTAACGTTCAGGGCACCGATTTTATCTACTGCAATTTCTTTCGGAAGATATTTCAATTGAGAGTCGAGCTGTAAAATCACATCTTCAATTTTATGGGAAATGGCATCTTCAACTGCTGAACATACTTTATTTTTGAAAGCATCCACCACTCTGCCAAGTGCAAAGAAGATCAACTGAAATTAATGCGCTATGGATACTCTATGGTGAAACCAAAGTATGCTGCGTGCCAGGTGTTTTTCACATAATGTAATAGGATTGCATACCCTTGGTACAACCAAGATACTCCACCATCCAACTTTATAGAAAGATCCTTCACGTAACATCCGCGTTCCAGCAGAGACAGTTCAAGAGTTCCTTGTTGGTTCTTCAACCCTACAGTAAGCCCAACTTCCATGCTTTTAACCTTAGAAAGAAGCAGCAGTTATCAGTTTCCCTTTAGTAAAAGAAACGTCGGTGAAGATCACCAGACCTCGCAAAGCAAACAGAATACCACAAAATAGTGCATACGATACGTCCAGTAAAAAACTATAACCAGTATAAGATGGACTTACAACTACCAAATCCTTCCTAACATCGAACCAAAAGAATTTGATTAAATTTCCACACCAATCAACTATGTCATGTCCATATTGCGAATGTTAGTTTCTGTATGGACAACTGACTCTGACCATATGAGTAACGGTGAGGCAATTTGCATCTAACCAATCAACACTTTGCTTTAGTTCTCTATTATTGCTATTTGTTACCTTGCTAGGAAATGTCAGGGAAGTTATGTGCTTTCTCTTCTTGAACACTCACTTTCCACAATGAGCCTACTCCCGTGACACTTACCTACTCGTCCCACGAAAGTTATACTAAGTATCTAATTTTTTCGCAGTTTAGGATCACAAATAATCGCCCCATGGCATCTTTGGGAAGTCCACCAGTACTATCAATGTGCTAATTTTCATCCCAAAAGTCCCATTGGAATTCAGTCTTGTGTTTCTCTTAACTTTGAGATACAAGAAGATACATCTGTCAAAGCGAAATAAGACAAATGGGTCGCTTGACATGAAGAGTTCAACATCAATTAGTCATCAAGTTAGCTTGAGCACTATTCCACCCGAATATATGGAATTCAGATCTCTATATTTTCAAGAAGCGTGTAATTCAACTTATTTCAACTTATTTACAAGAATCCACTGCTGCAGTAATCTGTTTGGTTAGTCAGATAATTAATGGCCCAAAAATAGACTTTTCTTTCTACGTGAAGGGCAGGAGAAAGAATCTTGCATCTATCTCGAGCTGCTCCCTTGAGAGAACTATCCCTGGTTTTGTGGCGTCGAGTTTGTTCTATTTTATTAGCTCAGGCTCCTACGCTTGGCTTCGCGCATGTTGACATCAATGTCTAGTTTGTAGAACATTTTCAGAAGGCCTTTAAGAGTATATTAGTATCATTATTTCACTCTCTCTATCCAAAACCTCCTAGACTTGAAGCTGCACATGTTGGTGAGGAATCGAGTGACAACTGTTCAATTGACTTGCTATTTACATTCATCCTTCTAGAGCTAAGATTGTAAAGTCCAGTATCAAACCAGAAAACAGACCAGCTACTTGACATCATGATTGAGGTTGTCAGATTGAGCACTTTAGGACCAAATGTGAATTAAGTATGCAAGCACTGATGTTATCAGACAAATAGGTCGAGTGCATATAATTTGTAATTCAAGTGTGGAAAAAATTGGACACCATGCTGAAAATCAATTGGACCATCTTGACCATGGAGCTAATCCATCACCATGTCTTTCCAGTTTTTCTATGTTATAGATAAGTAAGCCAAGCGCTCATTACATGTGATTCTAATTCTAGCATATGCTCCTCAATTGCTCCTACCAAGCACTAAAGGAAAAAGGATGCTTATCTGGATCAGCCTACTTTTGTCTATGTTACGTCTATACAATATGAAAAGTAAATAAATAAAAGGAATTTGAGTTGATAACAGACCATAGTTTTCCAGTTCTCCATTGTAGCTCGAATGGGTTTTCTCCGAATCAACTCTCCATTATTCCTAAACATGTATTGTAGATCACTAAATCGATCACCGTTTTTTTAATATGGACTCTTGATTTCTAAAAAACATCCTTTTTATTCAGCACTAACTTGAAAGTACAGACTAAAAGTAAGAAATCCCACTTCACCCTAGTTCCCACAACTTTCATTGCATTAAAGAGGAAATACATCAACTGAAATCCACTATAAGTAAAAGCAAATCATTTGCATACCTCCACAGATGCAACCCCTTTATCTGAAATCTTTGGGATTAACCAAGTACCATAGTGATAGCTCCAATCCATGCTCAAATATGCCTTGGCTCCAGAAACAAGTAGAGCTATACCCGTATCTCCAGATTTAACAGTCGATGAATTGACATCGACTCGATAAAGTACTATGTTTGAGAGAGTAATATGGACAGTACCAATAAGTGGGATTTTCACAGACTTCTCAACCTGGGGAACCTCAAGTGGAGTCAAGGAGGAGATTCCAGTGTTTATTAGCAAACCTTTAGCAAAATCAATACCCTTATTGAATATCTCTATTGATATAAACCCTTCTTCAGTGGATTGAACATGGGTAGGTGAAGGAATGAGCAATAAGAACAATACAACAGAGAAAACACTATGTGCCATGAAATTTTTACAACAAACCCAGATGAAAAAGATGATTACTGGGTTGAATCACGAACCAAAAACTTTCAACTGACAAGGCCCTGAAAATGGAAACCTATGCTTAGAACACCATCTTTAGTGCTTTACATGACATTTGACAACAAACCCAGATAAAAAAGATGATTATTGGGTTGAATCTTTCAACTGATAAGGCCCTGAAAATGGAAACCTAAGCTTAGAATACCATCTTTAGTGCTGTACATGATATTTGACAACAAACCCAGATGAAAAATATGATTGGATTGAATCACAGACCAAGAACTTTCAACTGATAAGATCTTATAAATGGAAACATGAGAAAGAAGAAGATGGGTTTTTCGAAACAAGACAAGATGATACGATTCTTTTGGGTTTGAAAGTTTGAAGGCAGCCCGTGGAAGATTGGTTGAACTGAAGTATTGGAGTTTTCTTCATCAATTTCATTGATTGCACCATGATATTGCAGCTGAAATTGAAACAAATCCCACAATCTCAGCTAAGCCCTGTGCTTGGCACACCATCGATTGAACTAGGAATAATTAATCTACGCGCTGAGGGTCGCGTGGATTGGGACCTTGTTTGGTGTACGAATCTAAGCAAGACAAAGTCGGATTCCTTTTTAACATTGACTAGATTATTGTGATTCATGGGATCTGAATTAATTTTATCGGGTAAATTATACTTAACACCACACCTAAAAAAAAAAATTAGAAAAAATATACAGATGTGTCCGAAATCATTAGATGCACATAAAATTTTCATCCTATTAAAAATTTTATATACATTCAACGACTCAGAATGTATCTGCATCCCTTGCATTACTCAAAAAATTATAACCAAATACTAAAAATCAAATATGAGATGGAACTCATACTTACGATGAAAATCGAATTTAAAATTTCATTCTCTGAGACAAACCACAGAATGTCTCTCAGCAGTGAAGACCACATCCGAAAGTGACAATTGTTGGACAGAGGATAACTCGACAATATCCAAATACATTTTAAAAAAATACATTTATTTGCGAAGTTCAAGACGATGAGGGGTGAAATTGGTTTGAAATGACTTTTTCTTGAACCAGTTTGGTTTGGTCCATGTATTTGTAAGACCGATTTCGACTGACTTATATTTGATTCGGTTTCGATTTGGGATGGAATCAAGTTCGTATAGAATTTTTGGAGATTTCGATTTGACTCAAATGGGCCATATTGGGAAAGTTAAGAACTCGATTTGGTTTTTAACTTGATTTTCAATTCGGTCTACTTTCGGTTCGGCCTAAATTACAGAAAATTAAAACCGAATCGGATATTTTTTTTAAAACTTATCAAGGGCCGAAACAGATCGAAGACCGAACTGAATGGTCGATTTTTTTTATTTTTCTTTCACCCCTAACGACAATACATGTTATTGGATAAATGCTCGAGTCCAAATCTCTTTATTGAGAAAATATAGAACATATAAAGTCGAGACTAGGTTGGTCTTTTTCGAAAAAAAGTCATCGAATTGTTTAAATCTCGTCCCAAACTTTTTTCGTAACTTGAGCTTGGTTGGGATTAGAGATTAGATTCAATTGTAATTAAGGGCATTTTATGTATTATAAATATGTTTGTATTTCTAGCATAATAAAAATGATCATTACGATCACTAAATAAACACGTTGTTCGATTCTATATAAATAAAAATTACCATAAAACGTCTTAAATAGAGATAAAGTGTTTAATTGAAACAACTCGATAGTCACGATAACTTACCTTTTAAATATCAAAATAATCTGTACAATTTAGACCGGTCTAAATCATGCAAATTTATGTTTTATTTAGTTAAAAAAATAGCGTTATCCAATGTGTTTGAACCCTTAACAAGGCACTAGACATTTTTTAACCTACCCAAAAAAGATTTCAAATTATAACGAATTTATTGCAATACCCGGACCATCCGAACCATAATTATGGTTCTTTTCGAGATCCATAATAATGGTTCAGGTATCGAAAATATCGATTGAGAAGTTGAAAGACGATATTTGACGATTATTTTAATTTTCGAGTCAATTCCGTTACAGTTTGAATTGATTTTCATAACATCAACCTCGTCAAAAAGATATTTAAACATTTTAAAAATTATATTAATTGAATACGGTTGATATAATTACAAAATTCATTTATATATTTTTTTTGGTCATGCTGAACAAAATGTATTGATATCAATATAAATCTACAACAATCATATGTTGCTTATAATCCGATCAATGTGAATTCTTTCAAGGTAGATCCCTCAACAAATTTTAAGAAATTAACAATTACTTTACAAATAAATAAAACTGGCCAATCAAATAAATCAAATTAAATCAGGATAATTTGGTCACTCCAAGAATATTCATTTCGTATAGAGTAATTATTTAAAAGTCTTGCTAATCACATCATATATATATAATGTCATATAAATATTTAAATACATATTTATAAATATTAATATTCATTTTATAAATATTTTGTATATTTTTTTATTATTTAATAAGTTTTGCTAATCACGGTCTACTTGACGGTGAATAATATATACATAAATCATATAAATACGAATATTAATACATATTTGTTGATATTAATAAAAAATTATAATATGCATCAAACGATTTCAAACACAAATGTGTCAAATACGTGCTAGAGTTTAGAAACGTGCTCCTTCACATATCCTAAAAGTTTCTGACCGCCACTAAAAATACTATAAAATCCAAGGCTACTTCCGGGATTAAAACAAAAGAAGGAAACTTGAAGTAGGGTTTCCTCTCTCTCTCTCTCTCTCTCTCTGTGATCCCGACACAGGAGGGGAGGAACAGCTACCAGCAACAGCCGCCATGCCGAAGAACAAGGGAAAGGGAGGAAAGAACCGAAAGAGGGGAAAGAACGAGGCCGACGACGAGAAACGCGAGCTGGTATTCAAGGAAGACGGCCAGGAATACGCGCAGGTGCAGCGCATGCTCGGCAACGGTAGATGCGAGGCGACGTGCATCGACGGGACAAAGCGGCTCTGCCACATCCGGGGGAAGATGCATAAGAAGGTTTGGATCGCCGCCGGAGACATCGTTCTTGTTGGACTCAGGGATTACCAGGACGACAAGGCTGACGTCATCCTCAAGTACATGCCTGATGAAGCTAGGTTGTTGAAGGCGTATGGAGAGTTGCCGGAGAACACAAGGCTCAACGAGGGGATCGCTGGAGGGATCGATGAGGAGGACGATGGTCCTGGTGATGATTATATTGAGTTTGAGGACGAGGATATCGATAAGATCTGAATCAGTATTTCAACTTTTCTCAATAAATTAACGGATTTGGTTATTTTGTGTTACTATGCTTATGATGATGGTGTATGCTATATATTTGGTATTTTGCGTACTATTTGTTGTGGTAAATTGGTTGGATTCACAGTATTTTGCCAGGTTATAAACCCCTCCGTGCTTTGAAGGGCTTTACTTGATTTCAGTTACTTATCAGATTAGTTCTCTGGGATTATCTCTCTGAGGTTTGCGGTAAATGTGATGAGGTCCTGGGTTTTGATTAATTCTTTGAGATTATGTCTCTGAAGTTTGTGGTAAATGATGAGATTCTGTGTTTTGAGTAATTCTCTGCGATTATGTCTCTGAGGTTTCTGGTAAAATGATGAGGGTCTGGGTTTCAAAATATGTTAGAACATGGGTTCTTTGTCAGCACCTTCTCGCACCTTGCAGGTTGTCCTTAGGTCCAAGGAATTTCCTTAGCTCCTTTTAGGAGTGCAAGAGAAGATGAATACATTTTCATTGTCTTGTATGTTATGATTCTAAGTGTTTTTTGGTCCTGTCCTCGTCCCTAAGGCAAGAAGGAGAGACTTTCTGCTCTCTGAATTGAATAAGTAATTAACCCCATGTTGAGCTCTGCTGCTCTAGTTGATTCTCAATTCTTTATTGAAGGCAATCTGTTACTGAAGAATTTTTCTTTGTTTGCTAGAATGGGATAACCTATTGCCATATTAGTGACCGGGTTTGATGGAATCGGATGGCCATGGCAAATGGTTGTCAGAATTTTTGATCTACTTGTTAACTTGATAATCCTTGCCAACTATTATGTGAACATATTAGGTATGTATTGCAATTTTCTATAGACTCTTTCAGGTTGATTTGAGTGCATTCTGTGTTGATAACTAGTTCTGCCATTATGTTAGAGCGCATATACGGAATTGTGGTCTTCATGAATCTAAGACGGGTTTGGTTTTACCTATGTTGATTTTATACCTTTCGGTAAATTTTGATTCTTTATACTGATTTGGTGTTTCATGTAGAGTCTCTTAGTTGAACTAGAAAAAGAGTTGGAGCTCTTTTGGCTTACTTTTAACCACATGGGGCTGCTATCCGCATGTCCCTAAGTGACATCCGTTTTCTGATAATAGGTATACTCGAGAGAAAGGATTTGGAAATTGTAATAAGTCTTGATTCTAAGGAAGAGGATCTGTTCTCATGTGGTCGGGGGTCGGGGTGGACCACAATTTCCAAAGTAAGAGATAGAATCTCATTAATTGAAAGGAAAGGGAGGGATTCAAACCATTTTTATTTCGTTCCTTGGTGTGGAGAGATCTCTGCCATAAAAAGTATGTCTTACCTCGGTTCTAAGTTAGAAGAACTGTCGAAGTAGACTCGTATGTGTGGACTTACGCAAGTCTCTGGGTCTGAGTTTATCTTAATCAATAGCTCATTCCATTGATTTATTCATTGATCTGTTCGGTTTTTATGTTGTTTGACAATCCATTGATCCATCCATCTTTCCCCGTCTGCAATGTAAGTTTGGTTGATGACTAAGTCATGCTTTTGGTTGTCTAGTTTATTCTTCAGTAGTATAGATTGCTAGTTACTTCTTATTGCTAATTTCTTATTTTGATTGAATTGAATGGAATATGGAAGTGAAACTTGGTTTTGTTTAAAAAGGTTTTCATCAGTTTCATTTGGTGTTCGTCACCTTGATGTTTGCAACATGTTGATACCTGTTGCTTGCATTCAAGGATGATTCAGCAATATATCATTCCCGCATATAAGAAAAGGTCACTGGCAGAACTGAAATATCTGGTTGGATAACTTCCAACTTCCTTTTGCATGCCCGTTGTATGGGGTGTGGTGTTTGGTCGTAATTCATCTGTTGTTTAGCTACAACTTCATCGCAGAAGACAAGCTGCACATCAAATTGGTTATGTTTTGCCCTGCATTTCATGCAAATTTTACCATCTTTAGAACCTGTGTTGTGCTTCAAGCATCGGCTGGCTTGGAAGTTGGATGATTTTGAAGACTTATTGATTTTGGTAGTGCACCCCATTGTTGTGATGGTTGATATGTAAGTTTTGCTTGTATTTATCGCGGCGCGTGGCGGATTTGATGTGCATTTTGGTTATTAACTACTCATGGTGTATCGAGTGGTCAGCTGCCTCGAACTAGGATCTAACTTCTTAAAACAAGACTGCTCATGAATGCCAACAACTCCTAAATGGCCGGATTAACTTATGCATACCTCGACCGACTAATTTCTAAGGTATTAATTTCATCATCCAATCGTGAATGCTTGTTATGCCATGTTATTTCAGTTGGCTGCATGAAATACTTTATTTGCAATCTCGAACAAGATGACACTAGTTCCTGTAGAGAATTTTATTCTAATTTTCCGGACAAAGAATTTTGGCAGTTAATCAACAACCAGCAATTAATCAACAACCCGAATCTCATCTGTGTTCCAAAGAATTTTACTGTGGTCAGCTCCAAATACTGTTAAAATTGAACATACAAGCATCATTCTTCCAATTGACAAACTCGAGATAGATTGTATCAGCTAACAATTCTTGGCTGACTGAGGAATCACTTCAAACTTAAATGGATTATTGGCCCAGATATAGGTTCGAACACGGAGGCAATGAGGGTTCTCGGTGGGAAGAGATTGAATTCGTCTTAGTTGTAGGGATAATAACACATGAATCGGTGGCTTGGTTCCAATAGGTGGCAACCCGAGAGATGCTTATTTACATCACTATGAATGCATGCTCGGTTCCGGTGCAGACGAATCAACAGCTGGGTCTGGGTGCGGAATGTTGATCATTAGGGATCCAAGTAACTGCTTAGCTGGTGTAAACTTTTTGCCATACGGGCGGGAGCCTAGAAAGCTCTTACACGAAATCTTGCCTTGTATTTAAATGTGTAATCGGCATAGGACACAGTACAATACAATGTAATACACACTATCGTTACAAGTAAAAGAAATATCAAACCAGAAAAATGAAGCCAAATGACAAAGGCAAATCCATCATCTGAACCGCACCCACCGGACCGTTGGCCATCTGTAGGGCCAACAATCGCCAAGTCTGACCATCAATGCTCGAGAATATCTTCACCATGTAGTTCTGTAATCATATTGTTGACCAATGCAAGCATGCCCGAGGAAAAATGAAGGTAAAGCTTCACAGCTTTAATTTCAAAGGAAATAATCTGGTGGCGGTTTTTTGGCAGGAGCCCCTCTTGAGTCCTGCATTTCATACTAATCTCTTAAAGAACCAAAAAGTAGCCATAACGAAGGTTTTAAATCCAAAATTCCCCCACTTCATTGTCCCTTTTCGCCAGGCATGCCATCCAATGGCCCAACATCCTATGTATTTTTGTGTGGGGGGGAAAATCTCGAATTTTTTCAATACTCAAAAGATCTCGGTTAGTTGTTGCATACGACAATTTTGCAAATCATCCAAGGACTAATGTAGAAAATAGACCTCTTTCTAAGATGTCTGACACACTGAAAACGGAACTATTCAGATTGGACGGAGGGAGTAACAAAAAATTTATGCCTCTGAACTAGAACCGTCCTCATGGGCATCACTATTCCTGAACTCTACATGGCCTCGGTTAACTGAGTTCGGTTGGTCAAGACCAAAAAAAAAATGCAGTCCAATCTTTCTACCAACCAACTAAAAGCAAGCTATAAACTAACCTGTGGCGCTGCATCAAACACACGAAATTGCTTGTTAAGATTTTCATCCAGCTCAAGAATTGCAGCTACATTACCACATCTGCAACATAACTGCATACGAGTAAGGAGTTTGGCTCTTGGATGCATGAAAGGAAAAAAACAGCTCCAATTAGAAGTCACCTGTAACAATAATTTGGAGCTGACCACACAGTAACAATCTGGCTGTTGAACATCCATTTATAGCCTTCCATTACCAATTGATGAGCACGGCATATGTAGTCGATGTTATTTGCATGGTTAAAAGCAGTGACTACAGTGCCACCAAATAAGAAACCAGCACCACGGGGACTCAGGCCCCAACCGTCGACTATGTCTTCTGGGTCTGACCACATGAGATCACACATGGCACCATCATGGGGTACTTCTTGCTTCCTATCAATTGTTCGAATCTGCCAAGTACTTCATGTTAACAGCATAGACATAACAGAAAAAAACTTGAAAATGAAAATCAGCCATATAATGCAGGAAGAAATCAGACCTGGTCCAACGTGTTAATGGAAGGAGAAAGACCGCCGTGGACACATAATATCTTGTTCTCAATCAGAGCAGATAAACTGTAGCAAATTACCAGCGGAATTCAGAAACCAAGAGCAAGACACAATAAATAAAACCTTTACGTTATCAAGGTTATGTTCAGAATACCTGGCAAAAAGCGGTTGTGTTTGGAAGCAAATTAAAGGAAACCTTAAAACTAATGAAAATTTCGTCTAATGTATACTAGAATAGATAATCTCTGACCACATGAGAATATCAAACAGGCTTGCTAGAGATTCGCACAGAAAACAGATGTTATTTCTTGTTTAAAAAATTGCATAAAAGTGGACCTTTTACAAGAATTTAGCAACAAAATGCTCAGCTGTAAGTCAAATTCAGAGGTTTCCAAACACAATGACAATATGCGAAATCACAGATCAAGGCACCTGTTGAGTTGGGTGATTTAGAATAACATTAACAGCAAGGGGAATATACAGGGTTGCTAGTACCCATGGACACAAATACGGATGATTTTAGTTTCATCTGAAGTATGAGCTACCTAGAACAAGGCAAAAGCAGGACTCACAAAGCATGTTGTTTTTGTTCAATTCATTTTTAGAACAACAAACTTGGGTCGGTATTGTGCTTTCGAAATCTTTGGTTAGACCATAAGAGCAATTGAAAGCTGACCATTCCAAAGATGAAGAACACTAGGTAGTAGGTACCACCATCAACAATCCTTTGGATTGCCAGTGCCCAGAAAACACCAACAAATGTAACCCAACAACTTGCTGTTTTACGCCTTTCACCACAGAGGTGCCCATCTCATCTGTAAGGAAGCTGACAAACCTTAAGTAATCAAATATATCAGTGCAATATCTCCACACGTTCACTGAGCCATACTTGCGTAGACACTCGTCGTAGAATCCGTATACCTGCCAATTGAGGAAGCAAAAAGTTAGCCAGGGATAAAGAATTTCAACTTGACAAATTGGTTAATTACAATTAACCTGTGTGATCTGGCGGCTCTCATGGTTCCCCCTTATGAGTGTTATTCGATCTGGATACCTGACCTATGGGGAAAGAAGAAAAAGAAGATTTTACAACTTCATGAAAAATGCAACATATGAATAATAAAGCAATGCTTGGGAATTTTAGTTCGGCAAGTTAAGATGGAAAAGGTATATTGAAGCCAGTTGCAGAATTACGTGTCCCTCATGAGACCCTGTGAGAGTTTCACGATGAGTTGATGGCATTATGGAAGTAAAATTCTCAGAACACCTGCAACACTTATTGCAACTAATAGTCACGTTCAAAACTCATCTCTCGTCTTGCTATAGTAACTCTGTAACTGTCGTTCAAAGCTCTTCAATTTAGACAATAGAACTTGGAACCTGAGCTTAATATGTTGAGCTTCAGTATTTAAGAAAAAGTCATTCCTCATCTTTTGCGTACTTACTGATTGTTAATGCTTTCTCATTTTGATAATGAAACTTGGTAGCTAATAGCTTCACCGCTGGACAATGAATTGTTAGAAGGTTATGAAAATGTGACCAAGCCATAACCTAAATAGAGTTCTTTAAAAGTTCTTCCAAAAGAGTCGGATTTCTAAAATCTAGGTAGGGTTTCTTCAATAGCTAGCAGTTTTCATGGAGACAAGACAAATAGGATAGCTTATAACAGTGAGTTTATCTGATCCACTAGACAAAGGGTACTCCCATGCTTGATCCATGGATTTGACTTGAAATTCATGGAAATGACATAAATGTGCTTTGCAAAATATTAAGATGGGCTAACTGCAGGATTAGCATAAATAAAAGTATACAACATGAGTTTGGAAGCTTCCACGTCTGATTTATAAGATGCAAATACTGTCTCTGATTAACACAAGAAAATCTGATCAAACTTACATCTCCCTCCCTCCCTCCCTGAGTATATATAAGAATTTATATGTAAGTATATAATCTATCTGTTTTTGTCCCCTTTTTTAAGTTAAACTTCAACATATGAGGTGGCAGGAATGGTTGGGTAACTTCAATAGGTTCATAATATTCCAGGTCTGTTTCAAAACCTTGCATCAGTCAAATGTAAATCGGGTTCTATTAGGAAAATGTTGCTTATCATGGACATATTTGTAAGAAATCCAGGAAATCCAAATATCCTCATAGAAAGTTCTTCCCCATCTTGGGCCCCATGCAATAAACGGGGATATCATTTGCGTAAAGAAAAACAAAATAAAAATGATTCACTTTAGTGTTTTGTGGAGGAAAGATTATGAAGAAAACATCTCCTTCAACAAAGGAACACATAATAGAAAGGAAAACAGTTTTATTCCTTTCCCTTGAGCTCAATGCAACGTTGGAAGAGTTATAGAAGAATGAATGCTAAAAAAGGTCAGCAATAATACCTTCAGAGCTAGAAGAAGCAGAAATGTCTCAACAGAGTAAAACCCTCTGTCGACAAAATCTCCAAGAAACAAATAGTTAGTCTTTGGACAATCACCGCCTACTTTGAAAAGCTCTTTCATGTCATAAAACTGCCCATGGATATCGCCACATATCTATACAAAAAAAAACAAGTCAAATTTTACAAATAATCCACTAGGGAAATGTGATATAGACATAACTTAAAAATCAGGCATGGCAGTTTCAAAATTCACCAAGTAGAAAAGATGGGCATCTGACAAAAACCAAATGAATGCCATTTGGCTGCTTATTCGACAGAAAAGGCGAGACAAGAAACTTAAAAAAGAACGGCGACAAAAATCATTAATACAGAAGTACAGGAGGGTTTCTGTTTCTAAAGCTATGTCATCAAGGATCCGCTAAATGCAACAGAGCCAGAATCCACATCTGAAAATTTCTCAACAAGAAAGCTCCAAAATGCATAAACTAATCCAGTCGGAAAATAATGACATCTGATTTCAACTTGCAGGAATTTAGAACAAATACCACGATGACATTACTGTTGAGTTTAATTTCATGGCAAGCTCTCCAATTTATAGTTCTCCTTGGCAAGTTTAAGCGTGTGAAATGTTCCTTACTACTTTCCATGTGGTATACTTTGAGTGGACAACTACTAATGGGAAGATCCTCATTGTGGAAAAAAATGAGGCTGGGCAGTGAGGAGCAAACCAATCACCTTCTCGACTATCCTGGTGGAGACCCGAAGCAAATGCGGGATCATCTTTTAAACTTGGTTCAGACTACTCGGGTATTTTCACTCGTTGAATTACTTTGAACTCTGAAGGTGGTAGTTGGATGCCTACGAAGAGGGGAAAAAAGGATAGAATATTGCACCATTGTGCACAATAAGCTACACCTGGAGTGACAGAATCATTAATCGTGGACTGAGAAGAAGAGGGAATTTCTAGATTGAATATACTGTTTCGTCTTTTCACCTCTACTTATCCGGAAAAATAAAATGTTTGGATGATGTTGGTGTCAACTGGTGGCAGCTACTTGCACTTAACGCATGAGTTTTCAAGTTTTTCCTGCATGAGTTTTCAAGTTTTTCCTGCATAAGTCCCACTTACTTGCCGAGTGTTGATAACTTGAGATAGGGTAGAGGATTCCAGATTGTTGACTTTGAGGAAGCCACTTGCTGCTAGACTTCTATGGTTCTCGGATATTTATCCCCCCTAACTCTCACACTGTTGATATGTAGAACCCAAGATGGTCCTTCTCGACATTGAATTTTTTCCAATGTCCCAAATATCCAAACGTTACCAGACCCAACGAGCATAGAAAACTTGGGTTTCTCAGATAAAATGATAAAGAACGGTTCAATACTAATACATTCCATTTGGATGGGTCCCAGGCAGCATGTGAAATTGTTACAGCCACCTAACCACTTTAATATCATTCTTCAAATCAGAACAGCAGAATATAGACCCCATCACAAAATAAGTTGCGTCTCAAATACTTCATTCCACCCTTTATGAGACTCAAATGAAACACCAATTGATTAGCACAAATGTAACATTCCAAGGAATATTAGCGGAATATAGACCCCACCACAAAATAGTTTGGGTGTCAAATACTTCATTCCACAGTTTATGAGACTCAAATGAAAAAACAATTAAGTAGCACACCAAGAGTTAATTCAAATGTAACATTCCAAAGAATAATATCTTCACTAGACTCCAATTCCTACGCCTTGCTTAGAAGTATCTTGGAAATTGATACTTAAACCTAGATCGCTTCCACGACACACCAGTCGAAATAAGGGGGAAAAAAACTGGAATAACAAATCACTACTTCCCTACTCTATTGCGGCAGCAAAATATACATCGACGGATGGCGACTGTGACTTACGGTGACCGGCGCGTCGACTCTCTGAACATTGCTCTCTTCGACGAGGATTTCCATAGCCTTGAGGCATAAAGCCTTGACTTCTGATTCTTTCAAGGGCTCGCATCTCTTCAGCTGCTCTATTTGCCTGTCTAGGTCTGACATCTTCCTCTACCTCCACTCACACACACACGCACACACAAAAACACTCTCACTCTAGATTCTCCCTCCTACACCTCCCTTCTTCACGAGGAGGGACGGAAGAGCGGAGAGAGCGGCCGATTTGGAATCTCTCTCCCTCTCTCGCTCTGCATCAAAAAAATCTCCCGTCCTATCAAACAAAATATTTTTATATTACCGCCTTTGTCTCTTCTGTGGGCTCTCATTTCCTTTTTTCCCCCTTTTTTCCCGATTTTTCTGCATAAATTTTGAGTCTAATTTTGAGAATTGAACCCTTTAGAAGTTTCGAGCTTAATAATTAAGAGAGAGTAAATTCATAAGTCTCGAATTTTAATTACTAAGCCAATCTTTTTGGGATTATTATCAACCGCAGTTGATAAATTTTATTCACTTTTGACTGTATGAAATCAACCGGAATCGAATCGATAAATTTTTTCTTTTATTTGATTGACGTTTTCATCATTCCGCCATGAATGGAAACTGTTAAAGAAGTCATTTCAGTTTATCCTATTTTGATAATTAAGATTGTCTATTGTGTTCAAATTCATTTCTTAGATTACGAAGAAAATTTTTGAAAAACGGATATTGATAAGGATTTTACTGTCAAAATAATTTATGTTGAAAAATAAAACAAATTTAAATGAAAAAATAAATTTTTAGGTCAAGATAATTATTCCTTTGATGAAAAAATATAAAAAATTAAGAGGAAGACTGAGATGACATCAAATTTGTGTAGCTTTTATGGGTTGTGTCACATGCGTGCTGTAAATGACAACTATAATAGGAAGTTAAATTATAAGACGGAACAAATCTAGAAAGATTATCTCACTTCTAATTATTCTCTGTACCTTAAAAACATGAAGTTGGAATCACTAGTAATCGCGGATCATCATGACACAATGAACGTGTACTCGGATCCTGTTCACAATGCATGTCGCACCTTGGGAATTAGTTTTGCCTAAACCATCCGACCAATGATCACCCATGACTTCTACATCCGAAGAGTTGGACGATTTTAATTATCAACGTAAAATTTCAAAGCGGTCCTGAATAGTCGGGAGTGAATAAAATTTGTGATTAATTAAAATTGGGCTCATAAATTTTGTTGTATTTTCTCTATTATTTTATGATTTTTTGCTTGGACCACTACTTCTTAATTATTATGACCATTCAAACCCTTTCTTCGTCTATTGGTTGCTTGAATAAGGAATGGTAGAAAAAGGTCCAAAGGTAAACAAAAAGATAAGTGATTTTTTTAAGTGGTCCAAATTCATAGTTTTAAGAATGACGTACTAATCTCGTATCGTATTGTAACGTGACAGTAAGTAATGAATTTATTTATTTTAATTTGTATTTTAATTCTTACTGTCAACATATATAAATTAAATTGAAGTTATTGAATTGTTAAATTTAGAAGTTAAATATTGATATAGGAGTGCGTTTAGATTCACAAACCTACTTATTGATTTAAAGAAAAAAACACCTAACGAGTGATTATTCAACGTCATTTTATGATTGCCGCACTTAAGGGTGGAACTACAGCCCCCAAAAAAACAAAAAATTATTACCTAGGTATAAGTTTTGAAAATTATAAAAAAATTACATTTCGGTCCCTCCAAATTATATTAACTCTTCTTTTCTCTTAAAAAAATCTTGGTCCCCTCAAACGTCAAATCTTAGTTTTATCTCTACTCACATTCATTTTCTTTTCACACAAAATATGCGACACGAAGAATATTGGGGGTGGGGGGTAGCAATGTCTAAGGGCGTGAAATAATTTCCACCATTATAGCTATTTGCCCCGTGACTATTATTGGATTATTAAATTATAATGTTCCAAGTATATTATAATCTAGTCAAATTTGTTTGGACTAAATTATTTTTGATGTATTTTGATTGTGACTAATATAATATTTTGTTTGACTCATGAGGTATACTTATGTAAATAACTTTAAATATCACTCTATCCCAACGAAATACTAGGGACAATTTCCTTTCTTAATTGTGACCACGCTACCTCAAATCTCGCAGACCACCTCGCTTATTCACAAAGAATTTAGCCCACATGCCCCTCACATTTGAGTTTCAAATAGGCCAAAAAGCCGACCAATCTAAATTGATTATTTTTATTTTTATTCAAATTATTTTTATATTTTATATTTTTAGTTTGTTTCAATGAAAAAATTTAAAATGGATGAAATTATGTAAAAATTTTAAAAAATTCACTAAAGACGATATTTTTTTTTTTGAATTTAAACATAATTTTGTATTTTTCAAAAATCTTTTGTCGAGGCTAATCAATAATTAATAAAAATCGATGCAAAATAAAAAATTACAATATAAATTCAAATACAAATGAAAAATAATAAGATAATAATTTAATAAATACCACAATCTAAATAAACTCCCGCATTCTAAATGCAATTCATTATTTTATTTAGCTTTGTAGAAAAAATTTAGATTTTGTTTTTTATTTTTTTGTAAAAAATAAAGCTGTATCTAATCAACTTGTGCCTATGAGTAACTACCCCGTCTACGTTTCGCTCTCCAATATGCTCTCCAGCCACTCCTTGGCTACTCTATTATTTTATTATTTTTTATATTTTTCTCCTTAAATTCTTGATAAAATAAGCAGTTAATTATTAATTAATCGATAAATTACAAAAGTTTTTTGGTAAATATTACCGATAAATCATAAATTACAGGTAAAAAATAGTTTAACCTACATAATATATGAATAATCACCATATTTTAAGACCCCTTTGCACAAATTTTTAGATATTATTACTATTATTTTTAGTCATTTTTCTAATATTCTATTAAATTCACGTGATTTTTATTTTTACTTAGTCTTCCGTCTTCACATAGGGAATTCAAAGTATTTTTGACAAAAAGTAAAAAATATTTACCTAAGACAAGAAATATATATATATATATATATATATATATATATATAATTTTTTACTATTTTAAAGATTTGCTTACCTAAATATTTTCAATTTCAGCATGTGTTTTTTATATTTTTTTTAACTATTCCCATCATACTAAATGGAAACATATAAAAAACTAATATATTAGCCGTGGTCGCCACCTAGCTAGGCATTTTTTAACTATTCTCATCAAATTAAATAAAAAAATATAAAAAAAAACTAATATATTAGTCTACAACGTTGCCATCACAGTGGCTAGTTGGTTTATTAGTCTTACCGTAAAAAGACCAAGAGGCAAGACATTTTAATCGAGAAAGTTCAAATTTTCTTATTGTGTCCCGTTGTCGTAGTTGACATTATATTTACATTGATCAATGATTTAATGAGCATGCACTAAAATTTATTTGGGACTAATATTAAATGGCACAATATATTACTTCCATATAATAATAAAAGTTAATTGTATTCGACTGTTGTCACCTTCATTTGTGACGATCTTAAAACAAGTAATCAAAATTGTTTCAATTGAGAGCGACAATCGCAATATCTATAGTATTCTGTTAGACCATGTTTCATTGGTAATTTTTCAATGTAAAAATTATTACATGTTACTCATGAAAGGGAATAAATTTTATACGAGTGAAGCAACCAATCAAAAACTATACTATAATTACAAACCATCAAATAATCCTGGGAATTTTTGACAAAAAATAATAATTTAGTCCTACCTAGTTGCATACATAAGGCTTGTTTTGGTTTATATTGGGTAAAATATTTGTCTGAGTAAGTACTGGCAAATTCAGACAAATATGTGATTTTGTTCGATTTATGTGAGATTTTCATTATCATATTTGCTTGACATCATAAACTAGGGTTCATTTTGAACGGGTTGTCGGTCTTAATCAAGATATGCGGTGTATTGGAACAATCAATAGTCTCATTCGAGAATTTAATCTCTCAGTGTTGTTTTTTTCTTTAAAAGAAAAGAAGAGAGAAGGGGGGTAGTTTTTGTTCACTGTCTTCCACTGTATAGCTGCGCTAGCGGATATACAAATTCTCTATCCCATGAATCTAATCAACTCGTGTGTTTCACCGATTTTATTGAAAACTCTCAATTTGTTAAAGCGAAGCATAGTGGGCGAAACTCAAAACATTTATTCTTTTGTTTTGATTTACTCAATAATCTTAAACCAATCACTTATTTTTTTATTGATTTAAAAAACAGAGGTGTCCTTAAATGAAGTTTATCCCAACCGAATACTTACTTCTCAGATCAACTAGGTCTTTCGAGTCGGGCTGTGCCCGAGACTTTAAAAAACTTTACTCTGAAAATATATACATGTACGGGCAGATGTGCACTTATGTGTCTTAGTTGACTTTTCATATTCGTTCAGGGAGAAAAATTGCTGACCGTTGACCGAAAAGTAAACGATCATTTTCGGAGTTTGTTCGAGCAACCCGAGGCTAACCCGGATTTGGATCTGTCACAATTGTTATTTATAAGCACTGAACTGAGCTGATTTCTGTCGTGCGCGGCGGAGGACGACGAGCCCGGACAATCTCTGCCAGTTAACGGCGGCGCGGCGTGTTTCGCTCCCTTTGGAAAATCAGTTCTAGAAGCAACCACAGGAGCTCCAAGATTCGATTGACTTTAATTGCTGACAACACAATTCAGATCGTTGATACCAATCGAAGAGGTAACGGCCTTGGTCCTTCGTCATTCCCACCTCGACTGCTTTCTAGCTTTAGGGCGTTCGATCTGCTTGTTCACCATGTTTGCAAACAAACACAATTAGACGATTATCATAATTGTACAATCGAATTGCGGGTGCCCTAATTCTTCATTGTTGTTTTCGTGGAGTTATGGGTTGGTTTCACATTAGCTTGATTATTGTACATATGCATTGTAATACTCCAATTTAACATATAGAATGGATAATTGGGATTTGTTTGTGTTTATGTGTTACGGTTGGGGGTAAGTTGATTTGGAAGTTAAATTACGTGTTTTTTTCCAGCTGGAAATGCTGGGTTATGGGTGATTAATGTAAATATGAGGACTTTAAACCTGTTTCACCTTGTCATCTCTGGGAATTGAAGGCTTTATATTGGAATCTTTTGGTGAATTTTGTTTTGCTTATTTTCATGCTATATTGCGTTTTGCTGGGAGTCATTAGCAGGTATTAAACCTCAACTGCTTTCCAGATTTACGGCGTTCGATCTGCTTCTTCACCCGTTGGCCGTTAGACAGGCTATACATGTATGTATGTTTGCCAACAAACACAATTGGATGATTATCGTCATCTATAGAAACCAACAGTGGGTGCCCTAATTTTATGTTTTTGTATTCGTAGCATGATGGTTTGGTTTCATAATAGCTTGATTATTGTACACTGGATTGTAATACTTGAATTTAAATTTAGAATGGAGACTTGGGATTTGTTTGTGTTTATGTGTTACGGTTGGGGGATAAGTTGGTTTGGTTGGTTTGGAAGTTAAATTATTTGATTTTTTCAGCTGGAAATGCTGGGTTATGTGCGATTAAATAAATTTGAGAAATGTAAACATGTTTCATCTGGTCAGCCCTGGGAATTGAAGGCTCTGTATTGGAATCTTTTGGGTAATTTTGTATAACTTCCAGCTACACAATTAATGACATAG
The DNA here is from genome assembly GCA_014822125.1 of Arbutus unedo. NCBI lineage: Eukaryota > Viridiplantae > Streptophyta > Magnoliopsida > Ericales > Ericaceae > Arbutus > Arbutus unedo. The sequence goes on from JABCMJ010001794.1 coordinate 38,052, forward strand.
GGCACCAGTTGCAAAACATCAAGGGACAAGATCTGTCTCTGACAATATTAGGCGTTTGCATTTAAATTCACTGCATTTTTTAATTTGCTTATTTTCATGCTATAATGCATTGTACTTGACTTGGCAAGTATTAAAGTACGATGCAAAATTGCCGGTGTGTTATACTACGATGGTATGCATGCATATGTTTACAGAACGAAAGAAAAGCATGTATGCAAATATTATGTGTTTTGATTGGACAAGTATACACAATATGCAAGCAAAGATCTTACGTCCGTTTCTTATGATATTCTTGTTTTCCAAGATTATAACTGCCTTTCTCATTGTATCCGTGGAACCTTGTGCATTCCCGAGGTCAGTCTCGCTAGCCAAATAATCCAAACTTGGAGCACAAGTTGAGTTAGGCGGTTCTGGGTGAAATGGAAACAAGCCACAAGGACTGTTGCTGTATTAAGCTTTATTGTGTATTGGAGTATGCATTGTGCATCTTGTGCTCAAGTCTTATTAAGCCGTTGCTTTTCTGCTTTAGTATTTGTTGTGGCATTCTGGCCATATTGTTTTCTCTTCATACTAAAACAATGTCTTGATAATTTTTTGTATTTCTGCAGATAAATGGCATCTTCCTCAGACTCATGGGTCAGAGAATATAATGAAGCAGTAAAACTTGCTGATGATATAAATGGTATGATGTCCGAAAGGAGTTCCCTGCCTGCATCAGGACCTGAAGCTCAACGGCATGTATCTGCCATAAGGAGAAAAATTACAATATTGGGAACTAGACTCGACAGCTTGCAATCCCTCGTATCAAAGCTTCCCACCAAACATCCTTTGTAAGTTGTGTCAGTACCTCATTGAAAAAATGCTGTTAGTTCGGTGTTTGTTTGCTAATTGATCAAATACCCCTATAGCGAAACCACAGCTAAGGATTTCTAGGTAGGGTTTCTCTTTTTCTTTTCTCTTTCGTCCACATTCCTAGTCCACTACTTAATCCAAGATGAAGTTAGTCTGATTAGGACATAACAGGTTTGGGATTAGACAGTGATGTGTTAAGGTACAAATTGTCCCAAAAGCTTAGTTGCAAGTAAATTGGTCCACCAACGTATAGCATGTTATCAAACACCACCCCTCACGTGCAGCCCTGTCTTGCTTTTGGAGATAGAAATATTCATACGTAGACGAAATAGAATGCAAAGGGAATGAGCAGAATGCAAAAAGGAGAACAAATGCAAAGGGCTGGATTTGAAATCCAAGATCTCTCAGAATCCATAGCCTAAGCTGATAGAAATGGGTCTAAGAATGTATGTCGACTGTTGAGCTATCCAACAATACGATGTTTAGAAATTACATCTCTTGCATTATACTGATTGGATCCTTTAATACTTAAATTTGAGCCACGATGCCTTTGAGAGGATATTCTGGGGTAGTTTCCTTCATTCAATTGATTCATTGAAATACGGTTAACAATATTAAGAACTCATTGGTAGAACATATGGATTTTGGAGGAATTGATACTGGTGAGTGTTACAAGCAGCTCCTACAAAGGGCAAAATAAGTAGCTTCGAATACCCAGCTCGTCCTTTTAACCTTCTGTGCAACTGCTTAAATCAGGATTTTCTCGCATTACTGAATGTTTGTCTTGATTCTTTTGCCTCTAAAGTTATACAACAATGTTTCCATTGTGATAACATTTGGCTGTCTTAATTATTACTGCCTCTTATTCCAGGCTGGAAAGCTTGGATACCATCGATTCATCATGACAAATCTAATAGATCCGATTTGTTCTACCCTATCTCAGGAATTCTTTTAAGTATTTTAATCAACCTGATGTTCTTCATCTGCTTTGTTTATATTTTGCTTACCAAACTAGGTGATTCTGTGACAATGCTCCGCCCAATTGTTATTTTTACTGTTTTCCTGGTTTTCCTTGAATTGTTGCTGAAGCTTAATTTTTTGTTATACACAGAACAGAGAAAGAGATGAACCGCCGGAAGGATATGCTTGGAAATTTGAGAGCGAAAGTAAACCAGATGGCGTCCACGTTGAACATGTCAAACTTTGCAAACAGAGATAGCTTGCTTGGACCAGAAATCAAGTCAGCTGATGCCATGAACAGGGCAAGTGGCTTGGATAACTACGGCGTTGTTGGTCTTCAAAGACAAATAATGAAAGGCAAGTTGTTGTAACTTATTGATCATCAACTTTTTATAACTTTTATATGGCTTCAATAACACGGATTCTTTGTGGGTATGCCATTGAAACAGAACAAGACGAGGGCCTTGATAAATTGGAGGAGACAGTGATAAGTACAAAACACATTGCTTTGGCGGTCAATGAAGAACTTGACCTACACGCTAGACTAATTGTATGTGTTTCATTATTGGTTTATTTACTTGCATGCTTTTTTTCATCGTTGACCTACTCATCAAAACTAATTGGATCATAAAAGAAATGAACCACGATCTCGAAGCTGATGCCTCCTCTACCACCTTGCAGGATAACCTGGATCAACATGTGGACGTTACTGACTCCCGATTACAGGTGATACTTCTAGTGATTGTTTTTTTCTGAATGTAATGTAATCTTCTTTAGCATGTGAAGACTTTGTGGTTAGTGACACTTTCTATGTGAAATTTTCATTAGCCTTTTGGTTCTTCAATGTATGGTAATGGAAGTGGGAATTTAGTAGTTAGAATCAATGGAGATGGTGTTGAACATTTGGAATAACTAGGAGTGATATCATGATCAACACGGGAATAGTCGAGTATGATACATAAAATTGCCTGCAGCAGAAAAATTGAAGAAAAGGTATTTGGACCGAGTCCTACACTCTGGCCTGATTATTCAGTAACTTGATAAAGTGTCAGTCATATCCTCGCAGTTATGGAAGTATACAGTTACGTGGAAAGTAATTAAAAAGATTCAGAGATTTCGTGTTCATCTGTTAGGCAAGTGACGGAATATGCTTGATCAAAAGACTAACCTGGGTTATTGGCAGGAAGTTTTGATTTGGAAGAAAATTCATGTGCATAGCGTGTGAAATTGTGAACTGCTTGGGTGCAGAACATTTGTTGAAGAGTAAAAATGCTCTATTTTGAACAGATTGTTTTTTGATCACCACGTGCTTTCATGTAATATGTGATAATTTTTTGTTTGACTATTAGCCACAGTACTAGGCAAATGCCATTGGAAATAAGAGCTTTAACCGGAAGAAAAAGGTAGGAATGCGACCTTTCACATCGTCTGGAAGTCGTATTTCCTTGACTTGTTTCCAGATTCAGGGAATTTTTGGTTGTTGGTTGACATTGTTAGGAGGAGGAAATGGTAAATGTGAAAAGAAATAACTAATCAAATGAAGGTCATACACGGTTTTCCTATAATAGACGTAATTAACCATGAAGGTGAACCTATTTTTCCTCTCATAGTGCTACTAGCTAACGTCTAGTGTTACTTATTGTCAACGAGGTTGATCGTCAGTTATTGTACATGACATTGGCTTGTCAATTGATGAGTATTGGTTATGTTTCTTATTTTCAATTTTTCTGTGGGAACAGCGAGTTCAGAGGAACCTTGCAATTTTGAACAAACGGACCAAGGGTGGTTGCTCCTGCCTGTGCCTCCTTCTATCGGTTGCTGGGATCGTGGTTCTGGTCGTTGCCATATACTTGCTGGTGAAATATTTGTAATACAATCACAATGCAAACATCTTTTCCGCTCTGTGTCTATGTCTGGATGTGGAAGTTGATTTTATCACTAGTTTGTTAAAAACTTAACTATTTGAGTTATGTGTTTTCTTTTGCTCTTACACTGTTTTCGGAGCTAATCGAATGTATTTGTACACTGGATGTTACCGACAGTCACTCAAGCATCGAATGAATGATCTTTTTACCATTTGCTTATTACCCAGTGTTTGTACGCTTGAGATATTTTTATGTGCGCTCTCTCGAAGTACTGATTATCGGAAATCAGGCATCCCTTCTCCTGGTTATGTGGAGGACATGGCTAATGACTTACCGTTAAATCACGGCTGCCTTTTCAATCAATCTTTGGCCGCTCAGTGCTGTTATTAGTGGAAGTTGCAAGGATGTCTTGGTCTTGAGTCGAGCTAGGGCATCATTTCATTCTCGTAACAGGAAGGAGTACACTGCAAGACCAGACAAGCCATCAAATGTGAATTGGTTCAGGAGGGAAGTAGAGTAGTGAGATTTCTGTTTCATGTCTGACCTAGTGGTTTTGAATACCTAGTTTCCATTTTACAAGGCAAATGAATTAACTTCAGAAGTTCAAGCTGATTAGATAGGGTGACTTCGTGAAGAGGGAGATGGGTGTGCCTACTGTGTGACCTAATTGTATTCGCTTGGCGCTGTGCTTTAAAATCTTACGAATCTGGAGCTTGTGGAGTAATTATTGAGTGCTTTTGGAGCTTGTGGAGTAATTATTGAGTGCTTTTGATACCGCCACGTGATATTTCCAGGTCTACCATGGTAGGAATTTATACAGTGTCTTCAATTGCGCTAGTTGTGATAAGAGTCTTGGGGGTTGGGGCATTTTGGTGGTGATGACCACCCCATGAGCGCTGATGAATCCGCTTAGTAACCTTGGTTGGTGGATAGAAATACAAAAGTACGTCTGTTGATATGGCATATAAGATCATGATTGCATTTAGGAGGGGTTTCTGTCGGTGATCTCACTTTCGAAAGAAAGTCTTGATGTGGCGGTATACAGATAGTCTAACAGCGAATACTATCACTGGCTACAAGTTTCTCTTTTACCGAATGGAAAATGATTAAGAATGTTGTGTCAAAATGATCAACGACGATAAAAAATAAGTAGTAAAACGGAATAAAATAATTGATTACGAGATAAACAATGTTGTAAAAGTCAAGAGGAGAGAACACTTTGACAATTCACTTCTATGAATATTAACTTATCTTGTGTTTTGATTCACAAACAAAATAAGAATAATAAAGAGAGTAAATAAGAGTTACTAAACAAGCCCTAAATCGTATTTTCCACGACCCGACAAAAGCCCAGAACAGCAGGAACCGTTTTGGTGGGTAGTTGGATATTGGGCCGGACTATGTCTAAATCATAGATCCCGACAAAAGCCCAGAAGAGCTGGAACCGTTTTCACCTCGTTGGTCGTTACTCGCCGGGAAAAATTCTGCGGCCGCCGAAACCCTAAACGGAGATTCGGAGAAAGAATCAGATTGCCTTTTGTTTCAGCTCAAATTTCGCTTAAAGGCCTGTTGTGGCGTCGGTTTATGACTATGTGCACCTACGTATATACATACCTATATATAGATGTATATATAGATGTGTATATGTGAATGAAAAGGAGTAAAGATGAGCATAGTTCCAAAAGAGACAATCGAGGTGATTGCACAGAACATTGGTGTTAGCAATTTGGTTCCAGATGTTTTGCCCGCCCTCGCTTCCGATGTTGAGTACCGCGTTCGCGAAATCATGCAGGTACGAATATAATCTATGTGTATCATTCAGAAGAAAACCTGAGTTCAATTTAGTTTTTTTTTTTTTCAATTCGAGAGAAAATTTTTACTTCTTTCCGTAGCAGAAACTGCAGGCTTTGCTTATTTTTGGTTGATTTTATGCATTTGTTCAATTGCAGGAGGCTATCAAATGCATGCGCCATTCAAAGAGAACTATTTTAACTGTGGACGATGTCGAGAGTGCCCTGAAGTTAAGAGACGTGAAGGTAAGGTTCTTCACTTGTGGATTGAAACTCTCAGTAGACTGCTATGCCTTGTGGATGAGTATGGGCTTTGGGTTACTTGAGTTGTTTTGGTTGATCACATGTTTGACCACTGACCAGAAAATGTAAATACCTTAGCAAATCCAAGATGTATGTTCGGAAATATGGTACACCTTCATTATAAAATAGGTGAATTTGGTGATCCAAACGGGTCTCGAAGTTTTGCTATTTATTTTCTTGACATTTACGTTAGGAGAAACAAATCAAATGGAATGAACTAAGAATTTTAAGCGAGAGTGGCTTTTACAAGACTAGTGCTACTGCGTGCTTCGCACGACACCTTGTGCACATTATTCTGTTTTTTTTTTTTTTCAAAAGTCCAAGTGCTCATTCGAAGTCATTGCTTTTTTTGTGCATTTATTAACTACGATCGATTTTGAACACACTGATTTTGTACCTAAAGTCATCCGGAGAACCCAAAATCTTCCGCAAGAGATTTAATCAGAAAGATAATGCAAAGAAGAGGAATACCCTCTTCATCAACTAAAATACTCCATTTTTAACATGTGAAGATGACCACATGACCAATACCTTCCCCAAGGCTCTCCTATTCCCTTCTTCTCGAGGTAGTTTTTTTTCCTAAGTCTTCTTGAGTTAGGTTACAACTCTGAAAAGAAACTTGTACAAAACCCCCTTCTTCTTCAGATTGGTATGAGGTCTGAAAAGGAGCCCGTACAAAACCCCCCCATAAACGCCACAAAATACAGATAGCCACTTGATATGCCCAAAAAATTGGATGCTTGTCTACTTCCAAAAGAAAAATTAGAACATGGATTAAAATACAGGAGGACAAAATAGCCCCAATTAATAATGCAGGGATGGATGGACAACGAGGTTATTTTGGTAGTTAAACACCAAAACGGGCTAAGCCAAATAGTGCATAGAAAACCATCCTGGTTTTGTCTGAAAACGACCTACTTTGTAATAGTGCCCAAGTTAAATGGAATTGTTCTAAAATACCCCTTGAATACACAGAAGACACCATATTAAACTAAGGGCATTTTTTCGAGATTTAATGACAAAGTGCATAGCCGTTTGGTGAATAGTGAAACCATTTTTGTACCTTCTTTTATTATAGTGTATTGGGCAGAGGGTAAAAACAATTGGTCATAAATGGCCTAGACAGTGTTTGCGTAAATAATTTTACAACAGTGCTTTCTGTTATCGTACATATATCGCTTTGAAGAAGTACATCTAATGTTGTAATCAGTTAAAGGCACGAAGTGTACCCCTATTGCATCTCAATAAGACATATGGTGTAGTACATTCCCGTTCCTGTTCCTGTCGTTCCACGTAAGGGAACAATCTGCATTTTTGCTAACAAACGGTAGGACCAAGTAAGCGTTTGTTTCATTTTCTTTCTGACACTGAAGGGTTGTTGTATGGTTGTCTTGTGAACCTTTCTTTCTTAGGTATTTTACAGAGAGAAATTTATCTATGCTTCAATCTTAATAGCATAGTCAGTTGTGCTTGTGCTCCTTCTGCAATATTGCTCTGAGGATGCACACTCTTTCTGGTAGTTGTGCGCGCAAGCATGTTTTGTCCTGCTTCGTCCTCATACTGTTCTACATGCTTTTTGGTGTGTACATGTTTTTTTTGGTTTGCTTTATACACTGTAGTCATAATCATTCAGTTCTATTATCTTCATCTTTGATTCACTCAAAGCTTTTCATTTGCTAACTAATGTTTTCTCATGACCTCAGCCAATCTATGGCTTCACTTCTGGTGATCCGTTGACGTTTAAGAGAGCTGCTGGGCACAACGATTTGTTCTACATTGAGGAAAAGGATGTCGAATTTAAGGATGTAAGAAATTACTGATCATGTCAGAAGCATCCTTCTCTCTGCATGTGTGAATTACTACTGTTATGCCATGATATTCTGCCTAATGCATTCAGGTGATTGAAGCCCCTCTACCTAAAGCTCCGCTTGATACAGCTGTTGTTGCTCACTGGCTAGCTATTGAAGGAGTACAACCTACAATTCCAGAAAATGTTCCAATAGAAGGTATTTCGCTAGTCTAACTTAGTACTTGTTCAATTGCAGTGAGGAATTTGGCCTCATAAGCAATCATTTTTTTATTAAACGTCCTAGCTGAACAAGGCATGCAAAGGCATAGATACGAAGACTAAGCTAGTAGCATATAAATTTTAGTTGTCAAATCTCGTCTGAATAAAAGTTCACGTCTATAGTTTGTGGTGCAAGGTTGGAGTTTACTTTTTTCAGTCTGGTATTATTATACTAATTTGGAGACAGTTGATCCGTTTCTTACTTTGTTTCTTTTGTCTCCACATTTATGTTTGATCGCATGTGTTGGATTTGTCTTGCTGTTGTAATCCTAGATTTCTTTTTATCCTTTTTGAACCTCTTTAATGAACCTAGAATTGATCTTTGATCACAAAAGTTGAAAATTTTAGATCAGTACTTTGTTTTGTTTTTAGCACATGCAGTGCCTACAGATCACAAAAAGACTGATTACAAAGAGGATGGAGCCCTTGTAGATATCAAATTACCTGTTAAACACGTGCTTTCTACGGAGCTTCAGGTATGTAATTTGGAAATTGTTCTTCTCCCTGTTATCAGTGTTATGGCTATCTTACATGCTGCTATTTGTGGTGGCTCTGCAGCTCTATTTTGACAAGATCACAGAACTTGCAGTAAATAAATCTGATTCCATTATTTATACACAAGCATTAATGAGCTTGGCGACCGACCCGGGACTCCATCCACTAGTTCCTTATTTCACATGTTTCATTGCTGATGAGGTAGTCCTGATTCCGTATTATCATACTGGAGGGTTCTATAATTTCCTCTTATAACAGACTAGTTTCATGCTGTATTCTTTCTTAGGTTACACAGAACTTGGATCATTTCCCCATTCTTTTTGCAATGATGCGGCTTGCTCGGAGCCTTCTCCAAAATCCACACATACACATTGAACCTTATGTAAGTTCGGTAACCATTTGAGGGGACTAATGTTGTAAGTTCTCATTCCTCAGCACAATTGCCTTTTGGAAGGATGTATTCACCTGCCCATATCATTTATAAGTCCAATTCTTTTAAGAAATGGAGGCTGACATATGCCTTACCGGATATTTTTCTTTCATCCGTGTTGGTCATGGAACCCAAAGAGATATTAGAGCAGTCCAAGTTGTTATCTTTCCTGATATGCATTTCTTGTATTTAATGAGGTTTTTTCTTCTTCAGGTACACCAATTGATGCCGTCTGTAATTACCTGCCTTGTTGCCAAAAGGTTAGGGAATAAGTATTCTGACAGTCACTGGGAACTTAGAGACTTCACAGCTAACCTGGTCGCTTCAATATGCAAGAGGTGAGAATTATCGCCATATAATCAATGTCGTCTTAGGAATATGTGATCTCTGGTACAAGTCAATTCCGGCTTGTTTAAAACATTGTTAGTCAAATATGCGTGTTTTGGTAGCTGCTATAGTTACAAAAGCTAGAATGGAATGAACCCCTCAAACTAATTATCAAGCTAGAACCCCAAGTCAACAAGCCTGACAGACTACAATTCAAACTACTGAAGCATAGATCTTCAACTTTTGTCAAACAGAATTACATCAATCTCTACTCTTTTGAGGTTTGAGTAGCAATGTTCCTCCAACCTTGACTCTTCTTCAATATTTAGTAGAAATGTTCCAGGCAAGACTTGTTTGCTTATTAGTATGATGTGTTTGCAAAGGTTAGTCAAATACGGAGTATGTTGTAGCTAGCGGAATTCTTTCATAAATTAATGTGCTAGAGGGATTCTACATCACATGGTATGTTTGTATACCATTTTAAGCTATTTTTCTGTTTCCTTTTTTCCCTTGAGGGTTCTCTACGTATACAATACTTTTTCGTTGTAAATGGCTCTTCTTAGGTCCGCTTTCTTCGACACCACATCATATGTTTCTATACCATTTTAAGCTCTTTTTGTGTTTCCTTTTCTTCCTTGAGAGTTCTCTAGATATTCAATTCTTTTTCCTTGTCAATGGCTCTTCTGAGCACTGTTTTTCCTTGTAAATGGTGATTGATCCATAATAGTCACTTCTGGTTACAATCCTAGTTTTACTATATGGATATTCCGTACTTTCTTTGTTTTGATTATATTCTCTACAACATAAACCGCATCTCATCCATCTGATGCATAGTTCACCTTGACCTAGCTTCATGCCTTCAGCACTAAAAAATATGCTTGTAAAACAAATAGACGATGTCCCTTGTTTTTAAACATCTCCAGTGAATGTAGGTTGTATGAAATTAACGTTTGGATATTAGCCTTCCTACTTTCATGCATAGTGCAATCTTAATGCATATAATCCAAAGGTTAGATCTGTACCCAATCACCCCTCCCAGACCCCCATTAATGGAGGGCTAGACTTGGTGCACTTCTCATTTAGTATGGTTTGGGTGATTGCTCAACCCATTGTTATCCATGTCACATTTCACAGTTATGTTAAAAAGTTGAGAGTTTGAGATATAGCCCCTTGTGGGCGAAATCAGTTATGTTCTTCTCATCCACTCTTTGTTATAACTTTTGCAGATTTGGTCATGTTTATCACAATCTTCAGTCTCGTGTGACAAGGACTCTGCTCCATGCTTTCTTGGACCCAACAAAATCATTGCCTCAACATTACGGTGCCATTCAAGGTCTAGCAGCCCTTGGGCCCAGTGTGGTAAGCAAGTAATCTTGTGTCTTGTTTGGCAACCAGTTAGTAAGTAAAGCTGGTGCTTAACCTTTTTGGAATACTTGAACCTAGATTTGGATGCTAGATTATATGAACTTTGTGAAAATATTAAGCGGCAGTGCGGCACTTGTCCCCTTTTCCCTCATTTTTGAGGAAACTAAAAAAAGAATGTCCTTGTTCTATGAGATTTTCTTTGCACATAGATCTGGGACCTTCTTTCATTAACACTCCCACTTTTTCCTATTAGATATCGCATATTGGTGTTGTACGGCATCCGAGTCAATTTTGCTTGGTCAGGTCAAGCTGTATTCCTCTTTATGTGTTCATGTGTGTTTGTTCTCATTGTGTATTTTGACTTCATCTTCAAACTCTTTCTGTTTGTTTCTGCAATTTGTGATGCTTCAGGTTCGTCTGCTTGTACTACCAAATATTGAGCTGTATTTGCAACTTTTGGGGCCAGAAATGCAACTTGATAAGCAAAAGAATGAGATGAAGAGGCATGAAGCTTGGCGTGTATACGGGGCTTTATCAGTGAGTTCTTTTGATTCTCAACTGAAGTTTTGTTTTTCAGTATTTGAATCCCAATGCGAAGGCTATGCAACAGAACTAACAAGGCAAGGCACCTCGTAGTGTGCAGCTGGTCTGTGCATGTATGATAGGTTCAAGATATTCCGCAAGGTTCTATTTCCAACTCCGCGTATCATGTTGAAGAGCAAAGCAAAAGTGCTGACAGCCATGCCAAGTATGGGTTTTGTTTACTTGTTTTCTTGGGTTATATTTGAGTAGCTTTCTTCAGAGACATAAATGTCTCACTTTTTTATGTCTTCCAATGTTCATTTCCCTTAAGCTACAAGGCATGGCTACTGAAAAACCTATTGTATCTAAAAAGTGGAAATCTTTTTCTTCAGAGAATCGGGTAGTGGGTACTTATTGGGTACTGGTACTTTGCATGGTGCTTCTACATGCGTATGGTGTTCATCGAATGTGACGCCATTTTTTCTCCCTGGGTTTGCTGTACACATCGTTTACCCTGTATATACCAAATCAGTACACAAGCTGCAGTAGATTGTCTTTTATATAAGTGCAGTTAGCTTGATGAGACTTTTTTCTGTACTTGGAATGCTTTTATAATTAAGCCTTTTTCTCTAGGTTTCTTAGGTGATTACATTAAACTCTATTCTGTACCTTGCTTTTGGCTTTAAGTTGTGTTTTGGATGTTGGATCTTGTCATTCATTTAGCAACTGCATTTCACTTAGTTCTTAAATTGTTACACATTCTATTTCTTCCAACTACAAGGTATATATATTTTGATAATTCAGGGTGTCTGGACTATCTTACACACACATCAACTATATTTATGTAAGGACATATTCCAGCTGTACCTGTACCCTAATTTCTATAGTTTTTTTCCGTATCGACGTACCAGGTTCAGACCAGTACCGTACCTGTACATGTGCTTCATAGCTCGTGGGAGACATGGTTGCCATCTTGCAATACTGATGCAAGTTCAATTTTGGGTATAATTCGGAAGAAGCTCTGAAAAATATGGAGCGGGCAGAACTCATTGTGTTGACTTATGTTTAATGCATGCCTGTGTATGCCCATTTGCACATGTTATCAGACAATCTTATAACTGCCCCGATATTATCAGTATATCCTTTTCGTTTTATCTTTAATGAAAATGTGGAGGGGTGACCTATGCGCGAACGTGGATGTGCACGTTCTATTAATATTCCTATACTATTTTTGTTAGTTTTTTGCGGTTGTGGAGGACTCTGCATTGCTGGTCTTCTCCCATTTCTCATATTATTCTCTTCCTTTGTGCAAGGTAAACACAAAGCAAGCACAGACGACATGAAGCACCAGCCACCACTCAAGAAAATCGCCATAGAGGGACCAACGGGTGTAATGCCGGCTAACTCCTTACCAGGAGACATGCAAGGAGGATTTTCCAATGGTCCAATGGGTACTGATGCTGGTTTACCATCAATTTCACAGCAGCCAATGAACGAGAGAACATTAGGAATGAGTAACAGAAGGGCAAAGATCGGTGCTGGTCTACTTCCGAACATGTCGACTATTCTTGCTCAGGCCTGGAAGGAGGATATGGATGCAGGGAATTTATTTGAATATTTTGGTGAGAGCATGTTATCCTTTGTTCCTATGCCGGAACTGTCTTTCTTCCTGTGATTAGTAGGAGATAATAGATGATGTTCATGATAATTATCGACAGAATATTGTTTCTCTTGTTGTGATTTGTGCTCATAGATACCTATTGAAATTATCTGTATAACTTGAACAAAGATTATTTATGGGTCAAAATTTCTAAGAACTTATGTCGATCTTCCTGTTTGTCTCTCTTTCATGCTTGTGTACGAAGGTGTAATTGGTTCAGTTTGGAGGGGAAACTCGGACTGGAACCAAAATTTCGATTTGATTCGGTTCAATTTCTCTGGTTTCGGTTCAATTTAGTCTAGTTTTCGGTTTGGTTGCCTGTTTGGTTGCCTAGCACATGTATACAGCCAGAATGCCAAATTTTTCAGCTAAATATTATCCGAAGTATAAATGAAAACTTGAGTTTAGAGACATAAATGTTCTCTATAAATGTAAGTGTAAAACATAAATGTCATCTGTAAATGTAAAGAGAATTAAAAGTGCAGGTTAAAACAGCATTTTTTAGGGTTTAGGTGATTTCCGGTTCAGTTCAATTTGTTACGGTCTGCTGTGCAGGGTTAGAAAAGTAAAACCGAACCGAATGTTTTTAAAAAAAATCAAACTGGACCGGTTTTGCTAAAATGGCGGACCAAATCACTGGTTTGGTTTGGTTTTCCGGATTGGCCTTGCACGCCTACTTGTGTATATATAGGGTAACGAGCTTCATATTCTGGGGCAACTTTGCTGGGTGTTGAAACTAAAGCTATTGCCAAGTTCTCAAAACATACACATTCTTCATGGTACTGTTAGGCTCCCTGGATGACATTAGATCTGCACTACATTTGATACTACACAACACAACACAAAAAACTTCGAACTGAATTCTGGAAATCGAATTGTTTCGCTGCAAGTGATGATTTTGCCTCGATATTCAAAAAATAGACTACAACAATTATTTTTTTCCCTCGGGTCTGCGTAAACAGAAACAGGGAAACCAATTCTATAAAGGAAAACAAAAATGGCATTTGATACACAGATCAAGGGTCAAGACCAGTACAAACAAACGAGGATAAGAACGAGTGGGGCTAAAACAGGAATTTTCTTCTTGCTGGTTGAGATGGAAATGATGCAGATGAGTTTGATGAGTTGAGAGGGGTGGGTAACTTCTCACCTTCCTGGGTTCTTGTCTCGTTCTGAACCCGCTTTCTTTCCCTGGGATCAGTTAAAAGAGTCTTCTGAAATGATTGCGTGAAACCAGTTGCAACGATAGTCACATGAATCTCCCCATTAAAGCGTTCATCAACAACAGCACCAAATATGATGTTAGCTGAAGGATCTGCCAAACTTGTAACAATCTGGAGAAAGGTAAAAAAGATGAAGAAGAAAAGAATCACTCACAAACAAAATTCTGATGTGGTTTTTGGCAACTTTTAACAAATTCGATTGGCATTTAGGTAACTAAGAAGGTGTGTAGAAAACCTAGATATGGGTTGGACACGGAACCCTATTGTGCATAACGCACAACAAGGTGTGTTTACACGCCAAAACGACGCCATTTGACCATCAAAATGTTGCCCAAACGGTTGGGCAGTATTTGTGCAGCATTTTTGTGGCCAACACGGTGCTGTTGTGGCATAGTATTGCACAGCAGGCTCCCCGTCTCCATGTGGGTTACTGTATAATTCGGGATGTGTGCTTTCTTTTTCTATTTCACTGAAAATTTGTTGTCGTGGAAACACACGCAAATAAGATAGGTAGGTATCTTTTCATACCTTCTGTCAAATTTAGAAGCCAAATGTTGAGCCGGACTGTAACCCGTTTGATCAAGAAGGTAGCGAGGGAGAAGAAATGGAAACAAAAAAAAAAAAGCAAGATTTACAGTACCTGAGACACCGTATTCACTTCCTGCAAAGTTAAGTCCTTCCCACCAGTAATATTATACACCACTCCGGTAGCAGATTGGATTGATGATCCAATCAGAGGAGACAGAGTTGCTTGTTCAGCTGCTTCTTCGGCACGATTCTTGCTTGAGGAAACACCCACTCCAAGCATTGCGGTTCCAGAGTTCTTCATGACTGCCTTTACATCTGCAAAATCCACATTAACCAGGCCAGGTATCTGCAAATCAAGAAACAATACTTCAAGAGTGCTACCATACCACGAAAACATTTCACTGAATATTTTCACTCCTCATGCAGCACAGTTGGTTATCACTGTTACGGGACTACGTGGGCCTAGCATGTGCACATGGCGTTTGTTTGTGTGAATATATATAGGAGGTGAAGAAAAGGGTGAAAATTTTGTGATGAATCTTTATCCGTAACTGAATCATCAAATTTATGTGGCAGAAATTTTATAAATCCCATGTATCATTGAGGTCGCAGACTAGCTGATGACCATTCTAATTAACTACACGGCTAATTGATGATTAACCAATAAAGTAACCAACCAAGGTGGAATCTGAAACTTAATAATAGTCATGGCATCTTGAATAAACTAATCAGAAAAAAGATGAGGGCGAACCATTTGTAAAATGTGGTTCTGTGTTTCATAAAAGCACTCACTGTTATAATGTCTGAAATTCCTTGCACCCCTTGGCGAAGAACGTCATCAGCAAGAAGGAAGGCATCCTGAAGGCGTGTTTGCTCATCAGCAACATCCAGAAGCCGGTCATTGGGAATGACTATAAGAGTATCAACATTTTCCCGCAACTTCTCGATAGCCTCCAAGGCCTGAAAACCAAGCAAATGCAAGACATTACAATCTTGAACTTGGGATGAATAGAAAAGGATTCAGGTTCTCTAAGCACATGAGAACTCTGTTATCAGAATCGTATGATTCCCGAACGTACATGTGAATTGGTCTGGTACACCGAGCAATTAATTCAAACAGTTAATCGACAGGAAGCAGGAAGTGCACAAGTATCCTACTATTCGTCAAACCCATCAGCATTCGCACAATTCAGTTCAATACACAGAAACAATAGTGTCAATGCCGTCTATGTTTGGAAAATAATTGGAACAAAAAATCTGGTGATTTTGCTAATATGGGTACTTAGAAGCAAGCATTTGGATTAATTGAGTTGTGAACTATGTCACATGGTGTTGGACACCCAACACTCGCCCTATATTTAGCTACGGTTGAATCTCAATGGCCTTTTTTCTTGAATCTTGAATCGTATATCGAACATATTAGGTATGGCAACAACGATTATGCAGCCTAGTAGGCAAGATGCTTATATGGCAACATATGCAAGTTGGTATGAGGCACTGAGTCCTGACACAATGTAAGACAGAGGATACAATAATTAAAGAGATCGATATGTCAATAATTCACGCTCTCGTAGAATATTATCCTCACTAATATTCACAACTACTTATGTAATTATAGTCTACCAAATTAAAATTAGCATTTTAGATGTTGATAATAAACTACAAAAATTTTACCAAACTAATAATAGATAATTCACGAGAACAAGGTATACTAGCCTTAAGCATATCTAGAATGATTACTTTAATGTTTGAGAAAAATGAAAAATAAGAGTTAATAGCGTGCTCCGAAAAAGAATAAATATTATAAATTTATAATTAACAAAGGATTGACAAATTTTGCACAGAAACATAGCTTTTTGAACTTAACACTTTACTAAGCTATATTTTACTTTTGCGGGAAAAAAAAATAACTAAGGCAAAAGTGGTTCCATATTCATCGAATGCAATAATTGTTATACTTGCATGAATCGGATTGTGAATCATATGGCTCATCACTGATTCTATCTAGACCTTGATTCCTCTATAGATTTGTATCGATTTTGCATGAATCATGAATCGAATCCCAAATCTAATCATGAATAGAACCTTGAATTGAATCGTGAATCGTGTGATTATGACAATTACTCTTGTTTGAGCTAGACATCCCTTGTACTTCGAATTTACCCTGGACTACGAATAGAACTCCTATAGCATGCGTGAAATGGCCCAAGGCACCTGGTAAACACCGTTTAAGAAACAAAGGGATATGAATACTTTGTCTATGTTCACATGTCCTTCAGAAGTAAATTAGGTGACTTTGACACTTGAACATGTACCCGCGCCCAACAACCGTAACCAAGTCCATGCAACATAGGTTGTGATTGCGATATTGAAGCTCATAGTTTGTAGAGAGGATAGAGCAAACAAGCAAGCAGATTATTTTCCCAAAAGTCTTATATATTATATCAACCGGCACCTGCCTGCACAGATCTTTTACGTCCTTCAAAGCTGAATGGGTAGGTTACCACACCAATGGTCAAATAACCTGCATCCCTTGAAATTTGGGCCACAACTGGAGCAGCACCAGACCCTGTACCCCCACCCATACCTGCTGTTACAAACACGAGATCTGAACCCTTAAGGGCAGCTGCAATGGCTTCCTTTGACTCCTCCGCAGCCTGTTCGCCTACCAGTGGATTCCCACCCGTTCCTGCATCTCTATTAAGTGATTAAAATCAAGACACAGGAAAATGCATACAAATAATTCTTTACCACAGTATCACATGCATAAAATAGAGAAGACTAAAGTTGACTCTTCAGATGAGAAACTCAAAATTATAGTGAAAGTGCCAGACCGAGTCCACGAGTCAGTAGCTCTCCAATTTGAAGCAGGTTATCAGCAGCAGACTGGAATAGTGCTTGAGCATCAGTATTTATGGCGTAGAAATTGATTCCCTAACATTAAACATTTAACAACAAAACCATCAGTCCGATTGTAGGATTTAAGTAAGGTGCAAAAACTGAAGAAAATGGAACATTAGGCTGCAGATTGTCATGTTACCCAAAACAGCTGAAAATTGGATGCCAATGCTGTTAAAGTAGGTCAATCAAGACTAACCAACTTGGTAACTTAATGAAATTAAAATAAGCTTAGGAAATTGAATGTCAAATAATGTAAGCCAATGAATAATACAAAACACGCCACTGTCCTGTAATGCCGGAACTTTTGCTTGCATTGTATTATTTAGTCTACGTACCGGAACTGATAACATTTGAGATTATGCAGGATTTTATACACAGAAGATCTTTTTTGGCACTCTCTTTAGCCATATGTCTCTTATCCGTAGGAGGTCTTCCTCCACTAGCAGGTTTTTTTTCAAAAAACTCTATTTACTGTGGTGTGGATGGGCAGTCTGACCTACATTTCTTGGTTTTAACAGGATTCCTTACGACGTTTTTGTTATCTACTATTATCTTAAAATAATCAAGTTATTAATGACTCGACAAAACCAAGAAATAACCCCTGAAATCAACAAATTCTAAGCTTGATAAACTGGAATGCAAAGTTTAGGGTCCTTCAGTAGCTAAAACGAAACCAAATCCCAAATAAAACACCAAATTGAGAAAGAAAATGGTCATACCTTTTATAAATTAAGAACAAGAGAAAGCAAAAGGAGAATCATTATCGCACATGCTCTTCCTATAAAAGCACCCGACTTCGCAAAATACCAAAAAAATGAACCCTTCGGACTTGGAAGCTTTCATAATAATTAAGTACAGAGAAAGGGAAGTCCACACTGTCTTTTCATAAATAAAGCGAAATCCAAATTTCCACTTAAACGAACAGCTAGTGGTAGAGCATTATTCTTGCCAGACTTAAACCTAACTTAATGTTCTGACAATTTTGCTACCTTTCGACGAAGTAAATTGACCGAAGGTTAAGAAAAATAGGGCTTTGATACAGATTTTTATCCCACTTATGCACATAGACGAGAAGTTAGATTTGAATTCCTTATCTACTCTTTCCAGTTCCGGTATTTTCCGTGCCACGGCAATTCGAAATAGAGAATCTATATCAAAGCAGGGCATGTTCTTATTGCTATTTGCTATCCCTAAACCACTGAACAGAATGGATGATAACTGGTGAGTGATGAAGAAAAAATATGGGATTTTGTTGTTCCATTTTCTAGGTTTCCAAAGCCCTTGCTTGTTCTCTCCCAAAAGCCAGTACAAGCATGCACATTTGCATATAAATTCACATATTTATATTTTTGTGCACAGAAAAAGAAACCCACCTGTAAGCCACTGCCAATCATGCGGTTGACGGCGTTGCCGCCTCCCCCACCGACACCAACGACCTTAATCTTGGCTGCCTCCATTGGGCTAAACGAATGACAATTACAGGAAAACCCAGATCGGTAAACCTTCGAAGGGGTCCTCCTAGGAGCAAAACATGTTCTGGAAACGAATGGAGAGATTGTCTTCCGGCTAAACCCACTGAAAACCGAGGACAACGAAGACGAAGAAGAAGAAGGAGAAGCACGGATTAACTCCAAAGGGTTTGTAAATTGAAGTGCGGCCATCAAACCGGACTGATTGATTTCCAGGAAAACTAGAACATATACTGTAAGGGTGAGGAGAAAAAACTACTAGTCAGTCCCTTCTTTGCATAAACCGAGAGAAGGTACGAAAATATGAGAAATGAAGTAAGAAGGTAGGAGTTTTCTATTATTTCACATATATCTTTTGGACAATTTTTTTCTCTCTCTTTGGTCTATGGAGAAATTAATATGCTCCGCGGCGACGGAACAAAATGCACAATCTTGGTGAAAGCAAGTCGTCCTATTTCGTTATCGGAAATGATTGATAGAAGTTGATCGAAAATTAGAGAAAGAAACGTCTTATTTTGTTTTGCTTTTATTCTTCGTTTTCTTCTTTTTCAGTTCAAGGGGCTCTTCTTATATTCTTCGCTCAGTTGTTCCATTTACTATTCTTTCATATTTTTTTCTTTTTACCATGCAATAGGTGACGACCTTGTGTTGATTGCACAATGAGTAGAATTAAGCATGTACTAAGTGATTTAGTGAGTCTCGAGCTACGAATTTTAACGATAATTAGGATATTTTTTCTGCTTTTAGATTCAATAAAATCTCGATTACTATATTTGCTTTTGTCAATTTATTTATCCTCTTATCCGGCCTCTTTTCTTACCGGCCGAGGAGTTTGAATCCAACATACTTCAGCTTCCTCCTTTGCTAATCTAGCAAGTCTTTTTCCGATATTCCCTTTACTTCTCTTTTATGATTAGTTATTTTCCCTGAGATTCCATTTTCACTTTCTTCTCTTTATAATTGGTTAAGTATGACTTAAAATGTTTAGTCTTCTTTTAAGAATTAGATACATCTGTTTTAGCTATCTTTCTTCTCGATAACATTTTTTTTTGCCCTCATTTCTTGTGACTTCTTTGCTAGAATATTGATCGATTACATTAGCGCTTAAAATCTTCTCTATTCTCTACCGTCTGGGCTGTGATCCTTACCCCTGCATTGTGGTAGACCAGCCAACTTCCCTTTTTAATCTCGTAGTGAACAACAAAAATACATCATTTGAAGTAACAACAAAAAAGAAGTAGAGCTACGGCTCCTTTTTGGCAATAAAAAAATTACACCCCCATCACAATAAGATGAGACTCGGGTACGGAATCTTTCACTGTACTGTTGACCAAAATTACTAGGGAGAACAGTCCATTCTAACAATTCATAGAAGAGCAAGATTTGATCTCATGCTTTTCACTTCCACTAATACGGTGATTTCCACTAATTTTTGGAGAATTTTTTTTTCCTCAATCCATTTCTCTTTATGATTTGTTAAGCATATGTCTAGTGTCATATAATTTGGGACAATGTTGGATCATATTGTTCTTGGGAAGTCAATGTAATTTGGTTGGGAAACCTTTTTAGTTTCTAATCATTAGGCTCAGTTTGGATGGGGGAGATCTTTGAAAGAACAGTAAAGTATTAATCTTACATAACAAAAGCTCTGCCAAAGCAGCTAACAAGGAGTGTCGGACCAAAATGCATTACACAGTACCATTGGCAACAAAATGCATGAGCCCATTCAGAACAACTGTTAAAGTTACCAACAGCAAGTCAATTATTATGCCCGAGTGACGAGCTTAGACCCATCTGGTGTAGAAAATGAATAAGACATTAACAGCAGTTTTACAGAAACTATAGGGTCATTCACAACTTCCAGAACCAATTCAAAGCCATTTGCACCACCAATAAGAAATTACATATGAATCTGAAACAAGAATACTTCGGGGGTACTTCGTGTCCTCGAGTAGGATACACTCACTGTTCTACGTCCAAAATGCAAGAGGATAATACTTGATTTCCGTAGAGCACCTCACTCTCCTTCACTTAAAATTGGGACAATGAGTGGCTTCATCTGCGCAAGATACACAATTGCCCACCTACACCAGCAAATGAAATATGCAATGAGAACTTTTGCTTATCAAATGAATTTGCCAAATAGGCATCCCAAACTCCGCAGCTGGATCTCGGTAGTATATCAATCTTGTCGTTAGAAAGGTGAAAACCAGAAATTATTTGCTTATTAAGTCAGAAGTGAGCTTCAACCATGGTGGCATATTTAAGCGAGGAAGAACCAAAGTTGATAAAAGAGTTCGTTCCACCCTTATTTGTACGAGTTTGGATTTTTACTGATTCTGAATCTCCTAAATAAGATTATTCTACTCGCTACAACAAGCTTACCTCTAACCTCTGCCATTTGATTTTTTTTGCACAGTTTTGTTAACTAAGATCTGGTTTTCTATGTACATCAACTCTCAGACAAATTTACTACATACTAGTAGATTTTCAAATGTATCAGCCAAATACTTAATACTAACTGTCTTCCTTCAAAAGATTCAGCATTAAACCAAGTGCTAATGGAACATAGATATGCATTCCGTCCTCCATAGCCACACAAACTCTTTTGCAAAAGACGACTTTAAAACAGAAACTAAAGTCACGAAATCTAATCTATCTGCACGATCAATCATGTTTGGATATCTACTGCCCAAAGGAATTTCAACTGAAAAACAAACTTACATCATCCAGCAGCATACTGTTGCAGTAATAACCAATGTCAGGTGCAACCTGCATCACGAAATATACATTAGCCAAATGCAGTGAGGACAGACTTAATTTGAACAGCATATAACAAATTGACCACAAGCAAGGAGAAGCTATCAGACATCCTCCTAGATTTTAGGAAACTCAGTAAGCTTCATAAAACTAAATGTCCAATTTTCATAGTTTGCAATTTTCAATAACTAACATATAGGAGACAATCGCCCATATATACTCATACAATGGACTACCGCCACATGTCCAATGAATGGACTTTGACTGATGAAATATGTTCTTATCGTCGCCTGAAATTGGCGAAACCAAAACATCTGGTAGCCCAACCAATAGCCAGTTGAACATCTGAATGTAACCATTACAAACTCAAAACAATTTCTATCTAAGGTTTTATTTCAATCATTTTCCAAGCTAAGCAAAAAAGAAAGCATTTTTAGTTCATTTTCCATTCCCATATTTAAAGCCTCTGCGTTACTGTAGCAGGAACTTATATGTAGGAAGGGCCATTTCTTGGTGCAATGGCACAAGCTCAAGTGTCAAGTGCTTTCACGCAGGTTCAAATCTGAGAGCAGCAGCAGATAGGTTAGGTACTCATCCAACCTTACCTGTCCCAGCACCCTCGGTTAATGGGGATCAGCACTGGATATCGAATAATATCCTCCATGACTACAACCCAAATTTAGTATTTCACTAGTTCCTTAACTAGAAAACAACATTGAATATGCGTAATAGCAAATATAATGACAAGGCAGTTGACCCAGCTGTGATGTAGCAGCTTCAATGCCCTAATAACAATCTAACCAACCAACACTGAAAGAAGAATAAGATACAAATAGCATGGACATTCAAGACCCAAGTTCCTTAGAGCTGATTCTTTATCCAGTTGGCGAGCAAAACTAAAATCCAAGACCAAATCATGGACATTCAAACTCAAAAATCCAAAACTGGTCACAATCACAATATTTCAATAGAGGCAACGAACCAACATCGATTGGAAATAAAGTACTTGAGACAAAACGATAACATAAAGAAGAGCTTGAACTACTGAAACGTACAGATTTTTCGAAGGTCCTCTGTTGAAGCAGATTCTGATACAGAGAGAGGCAATGATTCCAATCACCACGAAAATTAGGGTTGTCACAAAAAACCCCATTTTTAATTTGATTTCACCCAAGATCACGGACAAGCTATTGAAATTCTGGAATCAAAATAGTCAATTTAAAAACTCGATCTAATCACTAAAAACCAAACTACACATTGCATCTGAAACCGTAACATCTTATCCTAAACCCTTGAGTTTCTAATTACAGTTGCAAAACGTGAATCCGAACAACTCAACAAATTTGGAACGAAATGAGAAGATTACAAACGATGTGTATAGAACAAAACCTTGAATTTCCGGCGACCGGTGATACTTTGCCGGTGGGTACTCGGAGATTGTCGATTCGGTTCTGCTTTCGAAGCTCTGACACCTTCTCTGTCGACGGCAATGGATTTGGATTATTTCTCAAAAAACATGTTAATGGGCCGGCGACAAAGGCCCAGCCCATGAAAACGGAGGCGGGCCTTAACTAGATACACAGTGTAGCCCAATCACAGCCCAAGCCCAATTTCCCAGGCGGCGAGTCATTATTTAGCTGAGACAAATCAATTTTAGCTCTATTTTTTATTTTTTAATAATCGATATATCTGGCCGGCTTTCGGTATTGCCGACTAGTAATTTTAGCTCCATTTGAATCAAGAAATTGAGAAGAAAAATAACTAGGTAAAAAGTTTAAACAATGTAACCATTGTGACATTATACTTTTTCCAATTTTTTACCTTTCTTAAGCAAATTATTAATTCAAACATAGCCTGGTTCAGGCTGAATGGATTGATGGATAAATGAAAGCATGACAAATCAAGACGTAGATGACCCCCGAGCAATTAATGGCCTCCCTAGAACACTTGTACCGACCGATGAATTTTTTTCGCCAAAACGGATCAAGCAGATAGTACAACTCTAACGAACTTAGATTCTCTTGTGATCGATCAAGCACTTATTTAACTCATAAGTACCCTTCATTGACCGAACGGATAAGAAGAACACTTAGGGCCTGATTGAATTATGTTTTAATTTTGGGTGTATTAAATTAAAAAAGGACCACATAATCCATCATTTTGGGTACAAGACCATTACACTTTCTCATTCGCTAGGCGAATGACTTGTATGGAGCTATCTACCAAGTCTATAGCCCAGATGATTTTCCGATACAAGAAGCATACTGAACTGAGTCGGGTTACATATAGTTGGACACCTGCAAGTGCAAAGTTTGTCTAGAAAATACCAACGAGACCAAACTTGAGTTAGATTAGTCAGGGACACCACTAGTGTTTGCACCAGGTATTTCCTTCCCATTCGAGAGATTCTTCGGGGCTCTAGGAGCAATGCTCCATAATCACTGAATATCACAATGAGTTTGGGCAGATCTTCCACCTGCTTATTATCATGTGCCATTTTCCAGTATATCTTGAACTAGAAGTTTTGGACAAATAGAGCTAAAAACAACGAAAACACACGAGAAATCTAGCGCTGCGTTCTATCCAATTTCTGATGCGTATTCCCCGGTTTCCTCGAAGAAAAACTTTTTGAAAGGAAAATGAAAAACTGAAAAGAGTCCACAGGTGAAAGTCCAAAAAATAAAAGTACAGGTGGAAGACAATGAAACCCTAAAATTACACTGGGCCATGGAAAAGGAAATCAAGTTTAAAAGGGTACCTTATATACAAGTTGGTGAACAAAGAGTCTTATCATCTCAAGATAATGACCAAATAAAGAAGAAAGCCTCGGCACAAGATAATAAAGAATCGACCGGATGGATTCTCTGTATACAGAACATTGAAAATGTTAGTAGTAGTACATAAATGGAACACCCGAAAATCTAATCAGACAATTCCAATGGCAGCTCTTAGGGCCACTGATAGGCCTTATTACTAATATTAGAAGTTAAAAGGGGGACAACTCAACCCATAATTTGATGAAGATGTTGAATACAACATGAACTTCCCGCTGGAATCAAATGAAAAAAAAAAACTCATAATTTTCCCGTGCTACAATTACCGAAACCTCAGAATCTGAAGCTGGGTTCAACTTCCATTGCCCAAGTGAACTTTGCCAGAAGAGAATTGTTGAAGATCTGCAAAACGGAGTTATATTAAGCAAATTAGCTTCGTGGAAGAAGCGGAAATTATCCCAAAACAAAGAAAATGCAAAGTGGTTCACCTTCTCGATTGGAACTTCATGTCGCTTGCACCAAGCAACTGTGATTCTAGGATCAAGGTAGTTTATCTTTGACGTGCCCAATGCCACAGTTTTCAAATCTTCTTTGGTCTCCTTATCCCTCTCCATCTTCTCAATCTTTGCATTGGTTTGAACAATCTTCCTCTCCAAACTGCAGTGTATCACTAACTCTGTGAGGCAGCAGCCGAACAACCATGCCTACTGAAAACATAAATAAGATCTAGTGCTTACGCTTCAGGGTTAAGGTTCTTCTTTGATTTCCCATCAGCACTCTTCAAAGGGGGCTTACCTTTCTCTGCTCTAGCCAAATCTGTTTTAAGCCCAACTAAAATATCCTACAGCCAATATAACAAACCCTGAGAAGCAACAAACATGATGATACGGCCAAGCTTGCCAGAGTATGAACAAGTGCATTGC
The DNA here is from genome assembly GCA_014822125.1 of Arbutus unedo. Taxonomy (NCBI): domain Eukaryota; kingdom Viridiplantae; phylum Streptophyta; class Magnoliopsida; order Ericales; family Ericaceae; genus Arbutus; species Arbutus unedo. Next base: position 63,267 of record JABCMJ010001794.1, read on the forward strand.
CGAACTCAATTTCCTTCCCAATGTACTACTTTTCACAATAATTACAGAATGTGCATTAGCCAACAACAATAAAACCCTCCCAGGCAATGAAAGCACAAGTACTCCACCACTTCTGACCTATGTTACATGGATCTTTTGAAATGTATAAAGTACTCATGTCGGCCACTCGACACTCAGAGAAGAATATGAGATCCGTGTTGAACAAGTTTCGTTGGACAATAACTTAACAAGCATATTTTCTAACTCAGGTTTCTCACAAGTTATGTATTGATTGAGCTCCTATGATACAGATGAAAAAGTCTGAAACAACTAGTAAACACCATTTAAGCTAGAGAATGTAAATATCATATTAAGGATTTCAAATTTTTTAACGGTCCCAGTATCTTTGAAATAAAAAGTAGATGAATCTGATATTTAGACACGTACCCACACCCGAGATCCGTACCCGAGTCCATATTACACAGTTGGCACTTTGAGGTATTCATTCATAGAGTCCAGAATTTATTATTACCTTTAATTCCTCAATCTTCTCATTCAACCTTGACATTTGTGCAGAGTGGGATTTTGAGACAGTACGTTGATGATTACATATTATAGCAACCTACCAAAAGAGAGTAATATCAAAATTTTAGTAAACAAACTCGTAGCAAAAACATTGATCAGCTCATAACACTTTTCTAGCAATAGAATCCCTACCTCCTTGTTTGCATGCTGGTAAACTACAACTTTCTCCGCAAGATCTCCACCCTTAGTTTCGCTACTCAACTGCCATCAGCCAGGACAAAGATCTCAGCAGAAAATTGAAAAGAGATATCCCAAGCAGAAGGCAGAGGACTATAGTCTATAGAAGCGACTAAGAATTCAAAGAAAGCAACCAAATCCTCTCATTAAATTTTTTTTTTTTACACCTGAAAGAGAAGAATACAAAAGGAATAATTGATATTTTAGTCCTCAAACCAAGCTAGTATTCACCTATGGGCTTCAAAAGATCCCATAAAATGTTAAGTCTAACTCATGACAGGCCTTTTATTTATAGTTGTCAGACGTATCACATGCTTATCAAAACTGTTGATGTCATACATCTCATGGACTCTATAGTTAGTATCAACTGTATCTATTACTATAACAGCCTCCATTGTAGCCAATGCTAATCAAATTTCAAATTCCTGTACCCATAACATCAAAAGTGCCACCATGGGCCACCACATGCCAAACAAGTGATCCATGTAGCTCGTCATAGTACTTGGGACAAATGTCTAGTCAATTTGACTTGAGTTGCTTCGCCACAGTATACAAAGTCTTTGAAGTAAAGTAGCCACTTCTGTTAACCCAAAAAAGTAAGATCTCTCCCTTGTGGAACAGAAAAAATAAGACAATGAACAAATTTGAAGAAGTAAGACCCATCTTGTAGGGCAGAATGCAGTTTTTTTTATGGAAATTTGATAATCATCCACTTTGGTTATTGGCATGAAGATATCATTCCTCCATTGATCAAGATTTTCATGTTTGGGAAGTATCATTATCATCCAGTAAGAAGGCTTTCAACTCTTTTTAGCACACAACATCGACTCGAACTGATCGCAGAGGTGATCATTCAAACCTTCCAATCCGCAAATGTAAAACTCAAACCTGGACACAGCGTCCACCCAGTGCTATTCAAAGGCTGGACTTAATCTTAAAGCGATTTGGTTTGAACAGCCATTATTGAGATATGATGCGATTGAGGAATGCCATGTCAGGCACACCTACAAGAATAAAAGCCCCATCACCAGATTCATCTTTCATCGCTGGCAAAACCGCATAACGCCATTAGATAAATCATTCAAATTGCTCTGCCTTTCTCAGTCCATAGCACACTAGTGGGATATTTCTAACGACCCTAGGGCTTAAAAGTGCCTACAACAAATTACTAGTGCAGAAACTTAGGACGAACCCTATTTAACTAAGACATTATTCATTGCCTTCTGTTTCAATTGGTCTTCCGTACAGCGCACAAAATAGACAGATTTGTCTTCGCTGCCTCAGGTAGTTTCAACAGGTGGTGCTGAAGCATCCAGAACAAGGAATGCCACCTGCTCTTAAAAAGAGTAGTTATTGCATCGGTATAGAATTGTTAAGTGGAGAGAGCTTGGGGTAGCACTCAGCAGGCTTGGAAACATGTGTTTAAACGTGGGGATTAGCTCAATGAGCTATTAGAGCCGTTAGGTACGATGTATTTACTCCACCCTCCCAGCATTGTAACACCCTGAATTCACAGGACCAACACTATGGAACAGCTGTTCCTAGAACCCACAGAGAAACGAGACATAAGCTGGTTGTCACTCATCACAAGATTAACTATCTAAACAGACTTGTTCTTTGCATCAGATGAGTTTATTAATGTTTCACACTTGGTGGGTGTAAATGTGCCTTCAGATCACACTGAAGTTACCCTAGCAGCCTGTTTGTCAGCGGTTAAAATTATGGAAGAGATATGGTGGATATAGTAGAAGAGGAGATTTATCATGGAGGGGTGAATGGTTAGTTATAAATGATTTGTTTGAGTATTTTTTGAGAAAGGGGGATATGGTAGATATGAATATGTGGATGACATTATCGTAATTAATAATAGTATTTGCATTAATAGAAGGGGACATGGAAGGGACATAAAATATGGATGAGTGGAGATGTGTCCAAATTTTATCTCCCTCCAGGCAGATAAAATTTGGACCCCAAATATCATACCCCGGGTCAAAAGCCGCTAACAAATCCCAAATATGACAACCCGGATTGCCATATTCAGGGTTCAAATTTAATGCCCCTCATTTGAATGCTACCAAACAGGGCCCTAGGGGTAAAAGAAAACAGACTGGAGGCAATTTCGATCAAAGTGATCCTATAATTTCAAAGATTTTGTTAAAACTCCTTCCAACAAAGTCAAATGACAACAATTTCTTTTTATGTTTCCAAAAGTATATTTGCAGAACTCACATTTTTTCAATTATAGGCACCTAGGACCACCTTTCCAAACAAGCACCAGTGCCTAATTACAACTATTTGGCAGTGTCCATATCACAGAATTTAATGGTAAGAATCTCAGACAAATAAGAGCTCAAGGGTGAACCCTCCAACTTTGATTGACACTGTACAATATTTTTCTCTTCTTTCAGCCTTGGGGAGCTCGTAGCAGAGGGGAACAGAGGTAGAGCTAACTACTTAGGTTGTGAAAAGCGAAGTTTCAATCTTACCATCTCATCCAAAGTGATAGATGCATTATATGTGCGGAAAACTTTTGCTGTGAGGCCAGGCATGAGTTCCTTCAGATGAGCATTCAATATACTGGTATCCAGCTTGTCAAATAGATCATCACCGCCACTTTTTCCTGTTTAAAAATATGAAGAACAAACTCACAGGTCCAAACCATAAGATGCAGATAGAAACATTTTGATACACAAGGCCATGAACTAACCAGTTCTGAACTGCTGAATTGCCTTAAACACAGGAAGTTCAACTTCTACTTCATTCTGGTATCTTATTGAATCTTTACCCAGGAAGTCAAACTGGAAAGTAAGAGATGAAATATATTTCTAGTAAACTGCATTAAATGAACAAACTGCATTGTTACTGCTTCTAGAAGCTACAAAATACTCCAGGAACTAATACTAGTTTCATAGCATAAAGGACCATCATAAGTCATTTAAAACTTCAAAACCTCAATATAATAACCTCTCAAACTGGTCATATTAGTTTAACTTCTGTTGCCACTAATTCCAGTCTCGCAATCAGGACATCACTCGTTATACCTTCAAAATGTTTGGAGTTATTGGTTCTACATTTTCTACTTTCAACGTGCAGCAACCAACAGTATCAGCTTCATCATCATCCTGTAAAACATACCAGACAATTATATACATGTAGCCTTAAAAAAATGATCTGGAACATTACGTTTCCCACATAGTGAAGGTGTTCCACTCCAACTAACAGAACCTTTACCATTTACCCCATGTAGACTTACTGAACTATGATGTATCGGGGGGAAATTAAAGGGTCTTCCATGAACGAAAAAAGTAAAACATAAGCACAAATAGGAGAAGACATTTATACACACACCATACCTTCTCATTGCCTGCCCTGAGAGCTAGTTTGTCAATAAGATAGGTAGCAACCGCTATTTGCCGTTTTGTGATATCCTTACTTGCAAAATCTTTTGTATAAGCTGATCTGATCCCTCGTATGTAATCCTACAACCGGATAACAAGTATTAGACAGGAAGGTACTACTATTTTTCCAACAGAGAAATTGGCACACATTGAATTCTCATAGGTGAAATTTTGTATAAGAACCTTCAAAAGCCTTGCTTTCTCATATTTCTCTTTATCACTTTGCCCTTTCAAGGAACTGCTAGCTGCCAAGAACACGTATTTGAATTCCTTTGAATTGATTGGATCATTCCAAAAAGCTAGCCATGTAACAGTGTTGTCGTGCCTTATTTCTTTCCATCTGCGAAGATCAAATATCTGTGAAGTTCATTCGCAAAACAAAAACATCTTAAACAGGGATAAACCTTTCATCTTTCCTCAAAAATATTGAGCCAGAAACAACCACCTTTCACCAGGGATAGGGCACTCTGGAATTGGGGCATCCTTTCCAATATTTATAGTAATATCCCTAGGCCGAATGCGGTTTTTCAGCTTACCCATCTGGAGAACAAAAACCAGAAATTAACAGCAGGTACTGTATTGAACTTGGGAACTGTAGCAAAGCATTATGGATACAGCTACAGCCTACAATATAATACATATTCCATTTAGAAGATTTAAGTTATTCAGTATTGCTTAGAACCTTTGGGTGCTCTCCACGGCCTCGAAACAACCCAGGTGGTTCAACTCTAAAGTTCCCAACCTGCAGTTTGGGAAGTGATCACGAATTCTTGGACGATAATGAGAAAATGAATCCAAAGCAACTACAATATGCAACAACTAGAAAACTGATACATTTCACAAGGATACCGGCCCAAATGTATATTATGTATGTTCGGATGGCAGGCTTAGAAGAGCATAAACGGGAACAGGGTACCAAGAATCTCATCTCTGATAATAAAATTGTTGTAGCAATACAATATTGTTTGGATTTTTAAAATTTCTATACGGAAAAATGGTTTAATTTTAAATCACAGGCTCTTTTTCTTCTTGGTTAACCATTGAATTCCCTAGCCAACAGAAATACAACTCTTGAATGCTCTAAGAGTGCGAATCATATTCCATCTCCACTCTTGTCATCTAAACATACCCTTACAAAACAGAAATGAGAAAAATATACTGGGATATAGAAATATGCATATCGTAAATAATGGAAAGACACAAAATTATAATAACATTCACTTTATATTGCAAATTTCAGAGATGACACTTGTCTATTGCAAAGTCGCATGGTATCAAAGCCGTAATGTCTCTATTTCAAAATAAATAGTTGAGGGAGCAGACATAAAAACAACTTTATGGAGAAGAAAAAATAGCTTATTAGGCATGGAAGCAATCTTCCAAGACTGACTAAACCACAGGACGTGTCAATGTCTCGTAAACCCCCAAAACAAACATGCAGCTACTGTTACCTTGAGAGTTTCCAATTCCAAAAAAAAATGGCACAAAAGTTACTGACTTGTCAACCACCTAAAGTGAAACTTAACAAAACTGCTGCAAAGCTATAAACAAAGCAGTTCCCCAGCCTACACAAAATGGACAATAGCTTCACTAGAATGGCTCTCTTGATTCAGTTGAATTTCTGTTTCAATAATGACATAATTTGGAAAAGAGAGAAAATCAAATAGAAAAAATTGGGGTGGATGAGGGGTGAATTAAGATAAACATATAATCGCAATCAATCAGCACGCCAAAGTCTTCTCTAATTGGCATCAACTTGAAAAAAATGATGTTGATGAAAGCAAATATATCAGATAGTTTCTGAATTTTCAACACATGAAGTAAATTTTATAACCAAAGAAGGCATAACCACACCAAATTCCAAAGCATGATGCACAATCAAAGCTAGCAGTAACCTTCTCTTTGACACCATCAACAATAGCCCACATGTACTTCTCCTCTTGTTGCCGTTTTTCTTCTTTCAAGGCCTTCTTCTCCTGCATGAAGAGAAACTCTGAGATTAATAAATAAGAGTACCTTTATATCAATCAATCTTTCTCTGAACAAATGAGTACCACATAAGTGGCAAAATTAGTTATCATGTGAAACTACTTTACCAAACATTTGAATCTACCAAACATACATACGGGTTAATGTGCAGACTACGGAACAGGTATCATTATGTTCAACTGAACTAATCCTTCTCTAAAACTTATAGAAGAAAACACTTTCAGAGTAGAATCGAATGGTATCGTAAAAATGAGACTTGATTGAAGTTTCTTGGTCATGGTATGTGTCCACAAATTCTGAAGGATACTGTTTGTTCTCTGTGCAAACGTGATTTGGTTTGGTAAAGAAGGATGATTATACACAGCTAGAGTTTGTCCCATATTGATTGATTATTACCTCGAAAACAAGAATATGAATCTGGGGGGCCTCACTACTCATTTTCAATTGGTTTTTGAGTTAAATGCTTTCAGAAGGTATCATAGATAGGGTTTTGAATCCTTTTTTACAAAAATCTCTTGGTTGATTGACCCGTTGTTTGTGCCTTATGCACCTTGTTGCATTATGATTCATGTATGTTGCATTCGTTGTTTACCTCTCCACATGCGGATCAAGAGTCGCTTGTGCGGTAGAGTGTTAAAGTTTGTCCCGCATAGATTAATTATTTCCAAAACTAGTATATGATTTTTGGGTGGCCTCCACTTATTTCCAATTGTTTTTGAGTCGGATGCTTTAAAATGCACAAACAATCATTGCCTTGTGCATGCTTGGAGAGCCAGGTGTAGGAACATGCATTCAAATCAGAGAGAAGCCACGGTGTGAGAATAATCCCACCAATGGGTTCCAGCCCAGCCCTCTTTAAGTCCAAACATCCTGATAACAAGGACCAGTACTTTACACAGAACACTTCTTTCTAAGTCTTCAACTCCATAGAATTGAAGGGTAGTACGCAAAGAGATGCACAGAATACAGCAAACTGAATGACATAGAACAACCACAAGTTTACAACTTTGCCACTGCAAGAATCAGAACCAAGAGTAGTTCAATGAAGTAAACAAACCACTTTAGATGGAGGTCAAGTTCATAGCAAGTAAAATCATAAACTTAAAAAGACTATACATAGTTTGTTAAATGGTGAATTCTGGAAACCAAACCAAGAAAAGTAGAAGCATTCTGTTTTGATCAAGATTTAAAAACATAAGTTAGAGTTCAAGTATCCTTCTGCATCACGAAGCCAAAAAGTTTTAGGCAAGGAACTTACTTCTGCACTCATTTGCTTCTTCTTCTCCTTTTCCTTCTGATGCCAGTCATAAATCGGGGTAAAATCACAATCTTCCAACCTCTGAATTACATGATTTTTCCCAAGAATTTTTCTCCAGTCATTCATAAAGTTCTCTTTGAACTTAGATTTGGTCATATACTCTGTATCTAACATCACTGCAAACATTGTTGCAACCTGCAATATAAAATTCACAGATAAAATAGACAACCTGGACCTGAGGAAGAGGAGTGTGAGAACGAATATGGTAACAGCAAAACCTGTACGCAAAGCTACATGGCCACCAAAGGAAGGAGGAGAAATGGATAGGCTATACATGACAATTAAGAGAGAGGGAAAGAGATGAACCTCCTCTTGTTCAGGAGTCAAATTAATTGGCTGGCCCTTGTAGAGTATCTTAACCCCATGAGGCTTGTATGGAGGTGGGAAAATGACACCATTGTGAACCAAGGTAGTCCATTTTTGCCCTTCACCAGAGCCAGGGAGCACCTTTGACGACTTGGAGAATTTTGAATTTTTAACAACTTTCCAGGACTTATTACTCTTTTTGAACGAAGATGAAACAACTTTAGTTACTTTTTGTTTTGCAGACGCTGGTTTAGTACCTGAGAAATTTGCCCTCTTCAATCTCTCGGAAATAGGAACGTAATCATCATCATCCTCATCTACCTTTGATTCTGCTTTCACGGATGCTTGCTTATCAACGATTGGAGCAGATCCATCAACAAGCTTTGGCCTTGTAACTGAAGTCTGACTTGAAGATTTCCTGCCTAATAACATTGCCATCTGCAACCTCTCGGAAATAGGTACATAATCATTACGATCCTCATCTACCTTTGATCCTGCTTTCACAGATACTTGCTTAACAATGATTGGAGTGGATCTATCAACAAGCTTTGGCCTTGCAACTGAAGTCTGACTTGAAGATTTCCTGCCTAATAACATTGCCATCTGCAACCTCTCCGAAATGGGAAAATAATCAATACGATCTCCATATACCTTTGATTCTGCTTTAACAGATACCTTCTTTGTGATAGGAGACGATCCATCAACAAGCTTTGGTCTTTTATTTGAAAACTGACTTAAAGACTTAACCTCAGCTACAGGTCTCTTGTTCAACACTGTAGAAGACTTTTTAACTTGGTTATCTATCATAGTATAACCATTTTGCTTAAGTTCTGGCACCAAAGGTTTGTTTTCATCAAACTCATGGGACTTGCTACCAGATGGTCCTGTGTTTGACTTTAACTGATGTTTTGACGACAAAGGAATTTCATCATCCGAGTCTTCACCTTTGACTTGCGCAGAGGTGTTTGCCCCTTCGTTGGTATCCTTGGGACTTACTTTTCGTACTCCAGCAGACAATCTAGCACTCAGTGGCTTATTATCTTCTGAATCCTCAGAATCACTATGTGGTTCTCCACACAAATTAGCCATCTGCTTCTCCTTCTTCAGAGCAGATGATGTATTTTGTTGCGACAAATGGTTTGACCGATCAGCTGCCAAAGTTAAATCAGCCACTGGCTTCTTCACGGGTGATGCCTTAGCAGATGAATTCAAGGTTTTTGTGCTTGCTGAAGGAGACTCTGCTGCTGAACCCTTGGCAAATGAAGTTGACTCTTTTGGGCTTGCTGCAGGAGATTTCACTGGTGATGCCTTCGTGGATAGAGCTGGCATACCCTTCTGGGAAATGGAGTTCTGACCATTGGAAGGACTTACTTCAGAAACCTGCTTCTTTGACTGTGCATCATGCCTCTGAGATGACGACTTCTTTGTTTCTGAATTCAGATAATTTTGCTTGGATGCTGTGTTACTGCGCCTGAAAACTATCGGCACATCGTCGTCGTCAATCTCGTCCATCATTTTTTGTTTTATACAAGTCTCAACAGCCATAGTCCCCTTGGCATGTTATGACAGCAACTTCTGAAAGCATGACCATTGTGTTTTGTAAGTAGGGTAAAAGAGAACTCAAAAATATTTTGTTGGGAACAATATGAATTACGCAAAATTTCCTTTATCATAAGATAAAACATGAACAAATCCCAGTCCCAAAAAGCGTTACCTGATAATCTACAAAATCAACAGCAAAGGGCAGACTGACGGAGCAATAAAACCCAAACTGAAACGAAGAACAATCTATATAATATCTCGTAGGAAAATCGAAATTCAAACTCAAAACAAAATATTGGATAAGAAAAATAAAGAAGCGTCAAAGTCAATTAGTCTTCTTCACAATCTATATACTATGACTGGGAATGTCGTAGAAGGAACTTCTACCCTCTCATAGAAAAAGAATCTAACCAAGCAAAAGTTTTTTTATAATTTCATTTTTTTAATTACACGGAATCCGAATTAGTTTGGTTTGCAAACCTGATGTGGATAAATCCAGGAGGCCAGAAATTCATTTCGGACAATTGAACCTTCTCGAACAACTTCTTTTTCTTTTTTATTACAACTCAGCTCATTCGATTACTACAGGGATGTACCCAATCCGGAGTATGAACAATAAAAGAAAAGTCCTGTAAAAATGATCACAAAAATACCAGGTAGAAGCCAAAGAGGAATTCTTCCAGCACCATCAACCATTTAACCCACTTCCCTGCACATTTGATCAAGTGGTCATGCTAGAGAAACAGTCAAAGATAATTTTGCGATGAGATCCTTCAGAATGGGCTAAGAGAATTCTGAGACTTATTATACTCTTTTGTTTGCTTAATTGAAGAAATAATTGGAAAATAAAACAGCAAGTACAAAAATGAGTAATAATCCTCAGTATAGACTGGTACGACACTTGGTTCATTCAGGTTTGACTATGTCCTAGCTCTATTATTCGGATTAGATTTATCGTCGAATGAATTGCATTATTGATGTTGACCCCAAAAAAGAATCAATTGGTACAACAAGTCTGTGAACATCCAACCCTGTAAAAATTAAATAGGTTCAACCTATGGTCATTGGGACCTCCTAAAAGGATCTACTAAATTCATTGAATTGTTTTGAAGGATCAAAACCATCAGTTAGTTATGGAATTCCTTGTCTGTGAAATATTTGTTTGGCCAAGGGCTTCCAAACACGTCGCAAGTTAAGCCCGTGCTGACGATAACCAACACGCCATGAATAGGGAAGGTATAGTAATGCTATGAATGATCCAGTATCGAATATTGGCGATAATATCAGCAAAAGAACGTTCTCATGTGCTTCTAGCTTGTATATTTTGGTGAACATTAAACCATTACCACTGATATAGATACTTAACACCCTGTATCAGAAAGAATACCAGACGCAAATCACTGCTTTGTATAAGTGGAAAAAAAAATCCAAAACCTGGCAAGGATTGAACTGCTTAGGAACCATAAAACGTTTCTCAAATACTCAGTTTTTTTTTTTTTTTTTCTAGATCAGCCAAATACTCTGTTTTTTTTCTTCTTTCTAGATCAGCCAACTGACAACAGATCATGTGAAGTTTTGCAACCTATAATCAACATCTCGGCTGCAGACAGTCTATTTCCAGCTCCTATGATAAGTTCTAAAATGGAAGATTCCAGAATTTTGCCATTTCCAGCACAGCAGCATTCTGCTACATTGCAAAAAGGCCTATTTGAATATCCAAAATAGCAAACTACATGATCACAGCTGAATTGAACTGAGAAAAGTTGATAGTAAAAGGTAATCTCAAGGTTCTATAACTAACCACGAGGCAATATAAGTTAGTGAATCTCAAACTACCAACGGAATGAGCAGAAGTCAAAGTAATTCTTCTAGGGATGCAACCAATCAACAAAGATTAACTATCACGAAAACCTTATTTTTTTGCTGGTTTAATATAAACAGAAAGAACATTGAACCAAGAAAAAACTTTTAGAGCTTGTTTAATAGGTTCGAATATATTTAAAATTCCACAGGGACCGCATTTCCGCTGTTTGAATAAAACAGGAGGGAGGAATTGGACAACCAGTCCCACAAAATATGGTATCTGAAATGGGTATGCTTTGGCAATCCATCACTATATTTGAGTAAGAAAACATATCGTATAGGATGATATTTCCCCAATTATAGTTTCTGCGATCTACATCTCTGTCCTCTGACAGATAACAAACATTCACTAGCTGGTGAAGTGCTCCAGTCTAACCAAGGCAATTAGCATGGCAGTAGTGTAGCTGCACTTTGGTAAGACTGTGGAGTGAGATCGTAGATTCAATTCCTACCGTGAGTAACTTCTTTTTGTTTGGTCAAGGCAATTTCTACCTAATGTAGGTGTAGGGTAAGAGTCAACCATTGAGCTATGCCTCAACATCTTTATGATAGTAAGTTTGTATCTTATTGTAATGGCAATTTCTACATCTATCCTAATGTAAGGGTAGGAGAGGGGTTGGCGAGGATTAAACTCTCGACCATGTAGATGCAATTTCTACATCTATCCTAATGTAAGGGTAGGACTAGGAGAGGGGTTAGTGAGGATTAAACTCTCAACCTGGTAGATGGGGGAGCTCCAAGGAGCAAGCTCAACCACTGAGCTATGCCCTCAACATCTTTATGGTGAGTAAGTTTGTATCTTGTCGTAATGGGTTGGGTTGGGATTATGGTGCTGTGCAGATTTCTTCAAACATTTGACTTATATAGAGGGGGAAAACAAGCTTCCATTATCCAGATAATAGTTCATCGGTTCAACAACAAGCTTCCATTATCCAGATACATATTTGACGTGTATATATAAGGAAACAAGGATTCTTAGCGTCCTGAAACTACGCTAATTTTCCGGCTTTCAAGGAACAACCCTAGAACTGTTGTATGCACAAGGTGAAAAATACGTATACATATATAGATAGAGTGAGAGATAGAGAGAGATTACCAATGCGTCGAATCTTTGAGGTTAAGAAAGAGATTCTGATCAGAGGTGCTCTTGAAACAGGACGAATTGGGAGAGAGGATGGATGTGATGATGGTGTAGATATGGAGAGATTAGGGTGAGCTGATGAAGTACACTACAAATCAACTCAACCCACGAGATGATAATAGAGATAGCTGCACGCACACACTCTCTCCCTCTCTTCTCTCTTCTCTCTCTCTCTCTTCCCTGCGTGTCTGTCTCAGCAATGTCGGGACGCCGAACTAGACGTACCGGACCCGACCCGGAACACACGCCAACGACGCTATTGAAAGTTCAATCTTGTACCCGTACCCGTTTATCCACTTGCCCGAATAAGGGTGTAATTATCGTTCTCCTAACGGTCATTATTTCGGACTGTTCCCGAATATTCCGATTGTCCCGGTACCATATGTATAATTTATTTTTAAAAAAAATTAGTATTTTTTAAGTAATTATATTATAAATTGAGACTAAAATTATTTATTTTATATTTGATATTTTATTTTTAAATTGTGAAATTTTATTTTATAAGTTTAATATAATCTTTTATTAAAAATTATTATTTTTAAAATGTATAAGTTATTGGGTACTGGGTAAAAACAAAATAGAGATAATTTTGATTGTGGATTCAAACCTTTGATTAAGTAAGGAGACTTTGTGACCAACAACGTCAAGGGAAGGAGAAGACGAACAAGGGGATAGTGAAATTCTAGAAAGAGAACGACAGAAGAATGAGTAGACGAATTTGAAAGAAGAACCAAACTATCTTTTGACATATATCAACAAATTATGAGTATGAGGAGGCAAGACTTTAAAAACTGTCTTTTCAAGTGTTTGTAGCGAGATATTCTATTAATTAGGAAAACTTATTGGTGACAATATAATAAAAACTGTCTTTTCAAGTGTTTGTAGCGAGACATTCTATTAATTAGAAAAGTTTATTGGTGACAATACAATAGGTACATTCCAAAATAACCATTATTTAGACATTCTTATCCTTGGCCACAAACCTCATTTGAATTTTATTTTCTCCGCTCTTTTATTTTGATCCGAAACGAAGAAGAAAAAAGAAAAGAAGAAAATATAAGTTACTAATTTAAAATCAAATTATGAAATATTTCATTGTAATCAATAAAGTAATGATGATTTAATAATGGAACCTGTAAATAATGGAACGACACACAAAATAACAAATAAAAAAATCTAAAATTCTTAATAGTAAACCAAAAACTTCGACTCGATTAGTTACAAACGCTTTTGACAAACATTTGCTACATGAGATATACCTAGTTCTGGAAAAATAAATTAAACAACTGTCTCTCTCTGTCCCCTCAATCTAATAGCTCATAAACACTTCCCGTCACTACTTCTTTTGATTTGGATCAATTAAATTATAGATTATGTGTTCGGTTGAGTATTTTTGAAATAATTTTTGAGAAGAAAAATTTGAGATGTTGTTTGGTGTAAGTGTTTTACAAAAAATTTAGGAATTAAATTTTTTTGACATTTTCGAGGTATTCTCTATTTTTCTCTTCTTTTATAGAAAAATAAATATTATTTAAGAAAAAATAACAATATTTAGGGAAAAAAATTCAAACATAATTTCCAAAAAAAAAATTTAAATTTTTTAGGGAAAATCAAACCTAACACACTCGCTTCATCCCATTAAAAGTCTCTAGTCAAACATAGACTGCCGCAGACAATTTGGTTCAATAATGGCTCCTGGTACAAGGATTTCCACCACAAAAGGGAGATAGCTTTGCTTTTGATCTGCATTATAGACTAAACCAAACAAAACACACAACCCCCAACCCACCCACCCTCACTCACCCCCACACACATCTACGGGGATGATAGCAGGACTGATCGAGAGCGAATTTAGTTTTTTTCGATACCTTGGTGGTCCCACAACCTTCTACCTTGTTTGCCTTGTCAATTTCAAACTCCTCCTCTTCTCCTTCAACTAGGGTCCCTTATTAGAATCATCATGTAAGGACCCGTTTTATTTTAATGTTTAAAAATATTTTACGGTGAATAAAATAGGTATTGATATGGGTTGGACAAGATAAACGATGATTTGGATGAGTTTTGATGAAGAGGGGAAGGGTAAATAAATAAATAAAAAAGAAAAATAAAATTTTGGTCAGTGGACTGGCGTGACTGGTCACGCGGACGAGTGTCTTTCTGGTGATTGGTCACGTGGGTGTGAGTCTTTTTAAATTTTTGGTCAGTAGCATCCCGTGACTGGTCAGGCTCTATGGCCTATTTTCCGTGACTGGTCACGGGGGTGGAGTGCAGAAATGAAAGTGATGAACCAGATTTTCTTAACACAACCAATACATCCCCAAATCAGATTTTTCTCCTTTCTCTCTATAAGAAACCCTCATTTCTCATGTCTCCACTCAAAAATACTTGATCAAACCCCATTATCTCTCAAAATCCTTCAAGGATCATTCATTTCCCCTTTGATTTCAAGCTTTTGAAGGTGAGTTTTGCTTGGAGAGAATTTGGTTGAGCATCCCTCCACCATTAAAGATAGGACTTCACCATTTGAACTCAAAGCTTGGGTTTTTCTTCTTGAGGTGGGAATTTTCTTGTTTCTCTTACTTGACTATGACTTGGTATTGGTATATTGTGTGTTTTTCCTTTTGATGTTAAGGGTTGTATAAATTTGAATATGTGTTGGGTGTTCTTAATTTGAATGATTGACATGTTGGGTACTAAATTCCATGTTATTTACTTAGAAGAGTGTGATATGGCTCCTTTAGTGGAAATGGTGCCTTCTAATTAGTTGGCCCCAAGTCATGATTTATATATATTGAAGGAGTGAGTATGCTATATGGTTTATGTTGTGCCTTGAGGAATATTGTGAACTAAGCTCCCCGATGGAAAGGTTAGGAATATTGTGAACTAGACTCCCTGATAGAAATGCTATAAATGTTGTGAACTATACTCCCCAAAGGGAATGCTGAAAATATTGTGGACTAGATTTCTCGAAGGGATGGCTAGGAGATGGAACTAAGATTCCACGGGCATGCTAGGTATGAGTTATCGTTAAGGCAATTTTGATAGTATTATATGTTGATGATGAGATCAATTGTATGAAATGAACCTCCGATGAGTATGTTTCGATTTGAGAATGATTCGGTTGAAATTTAATGCATCTGGTAATGATTTATTGAAGTGAAGCATGGTTGTTTATCATTTATACCATGAAACTCCATCTTCATGTAAGATTTGCATAGAATTTTTTTACTGGGCTCGTTGGCTCAACTCTTATTTGTTTTTCAGGTGTAATCTCTGATATCTAGCTCAGATTTGGCATGGAGTGCTTGAATTTTGCATGACATTCTATGAGTTGTAATCGTGGGGTTATTTGACAGCCTTTGTTTATTTTTAAGGATATATACCATACCCTTACTTGATTTGAATACCCAATATTTCTAATGTAATATTTTACAACTGACTTTTGTGAATTACTAAAACTTGAAATATATGGGCTTATGATTAATGGGTTTCTGGTGAATTGATGTGACTTATGAGGACTTATGTTATAATTAAATACATAATTATTACGTTGAAAATTGAGGACGTGATAACTAAATTTTCTCCTCCGTTTCATCTAGATTGCTCTATTACCCATCAAGATCAAACAACACCCACATCCAAAATCACCTTCAAATACCAAATCCCATCCAGACTCACCTCCAAAATCACCCCGAAATCCCAAATCCAATCAGGACCCACCTTCTAATAGTTCAAGAAATGGGCAGAGATCAGTTTTTTTTTTGCCCCTAAAGGTGTTGCTTTTGGCCATATTGGTTCGGATATATGGCTATAGGCCATATTTGCATCCTAATTTCATATTGGGTCTTTATTGTTGCCACTTGTATTTGGCTGCGGAGCTTATATTAGCCATGGGTGCAGTCCTGGCTCGAGCCATTCTGGGGGTTGAGCTCGAGTCGCAGTTCAATGAGCCCTACTTGGCCACCTCCCTGCAAGACTTTTGGGGCCATAGGTGGAACCTCATGGTTACGGATATCTTACGGCCCACTGTTTACAAACCGATCCAGAATGTGTCCACACGGGTATTGGGCTAGAGTTGGGCCCAACTGCCCGTCGTGGTAGCCACGTTCTTGGTTTCGGGTCTCATGCACGAGTTAATATTCTTTTATGTGGCGCGTGCGAGTTCCCCGTGGGAGGTGACGTGGTTCTTTGTTCTACAAGGGGTGTGCACGGCGGCAGAGTTGGCAGCGAAGAAGGCAGTGGCCGGCCGGTGGCAGTTGCACCGGTTGGTTTCGGGCCCGTTGACTTTGGGGTTTGTGGCGGTGACTGGTGGTTGGCTGTTCTTCCCACAGCTGATTAAGGAATGGGGTGGACCAAAAGTCCATAAGAGAGTACTCAATTCTAGTGGAGTTTTTCAAAACCAGCGTCCCATTTCACTTGCTGGGGCCTTTTTTCAGTATTTCCAAAATCCTTTGGTTTAGGAATTGCAACTCATGGATTCCATCGTGCACAACACGCAACAAAGTGTGATACACATCAAAACGATACCAAAATCGTGCCATTTTAGCTGCCCTGTTGTTTAGACACTATTTTGATGACAAAAACAATCCGTTTTGACATGCAGCACACCCTACTGTGCACAATAGAATCTTTGGAGCCGTTAGTCCGTGGGAATGATTCAAACTGTTTCCTGTATAGGTTCGAGAATGTAAATTATTCATACAAAACCAAACGTGCAATATATAAATTATTCATATAAAAGCAAACTTAAATTTTTCACCGATAGCCATGTGATATCTTAATCAGTGAAAAGACGATTGATACATATATATACATTCTGGTAATCAAAAGTTATATACCATCATACCAACAGCAATGCTAAGATCAGACTGAAAGAGGAAGTAGGAAAAAAACTGCCAAATAATCAAGAAGGTATATACCAACATCATACCAACAGCAAAAGCTAAGACCAGACTGAAAGAGGAAGTAGGAAAAAAACTGCCAAATAATCAAGAAGGTATATACCAACATCATACCAACAGCAAAAGCTAAGACCAGACTGAAAGTAGCAAGAAAACTGCCAAACCTATCAACTCATTTACCGAGACGGATTAGTACTGATGCGAAAAGGGCCAATAAACACCAGGAGCAAACACCGGTGAGTCAACTCTGTATCCACTATGGGGAGCACGAGGATCAGAAATGCTGTTGCTACTCGCTGTAACTGGATCATAATACCCTAAGGTGTTCATTCTTGTAGGGTTTAGCTCATCGAGTCGTGGTGCATATCGCTGCATTGTAGACATGTTTGTCCGATTGTAAGATGAATCAGCTACAGAACCCATAAGCCCAGGAACTTGACCTCCCAAAAAGCTGCTGCTTCTTTGAACGAAAGTACTGGGATCTTGTTGTCCATAAGATCGAAAGTCTGATCTAATTGCAGATTCCGAATCGTATGTGTCTATCACACTGACATAAGATCTAGTGTAACCATGACTATCAGTGTTTTCCCTCGGGTAGAGTCCAAACTGCCCCTCTGGGTTCCTGACCTCACTGTTGATTCCGTAGGTCGCCACATTGTGGTTGGAAAAAGAGCGCCCATGCCCTGTTCGGATGTCCGAATGCGATTCATTTACACCATGGTCAAAATGACGATCGGCTAAAAATCCTCCCCCCCGCTTTCCTTTGTTCTGCTTCTTCTTTTTCTTCTTTGAATACTTGTTAGATTGATTTTCCTCGTGGCTAGACGTACTTGCTCCTCTTTCTTGGACTGCTTCATGAACTTCACTTTGAACAAAACCATCAATCGACACCAAAGGTTGGCCATTCATATCATGATCATCTTCCAAATGCGGTTGACCATTCATATCATGATCGTCTTTCAAACGCAGTACACCATTCATATCATGATCATCTTCCAAACGCAGAAGACCATTCATATCATGATCATCTTCCAAGTGCGGTCGTTCTTGGACCCTTGACAAGTGTCCATGCTGTTGAGCAATTGCCTTGTGCTTAGCAGTCCAATCAGGGCGACTCCAGAGGTAAAGCGGTGGTGGATCCAAATTCCAGTCCTCCAGTTCGTTGTTGTTGACATCCACAGATCCAGGTAAATAAAATGACTGAAGAAACAAAACAGACGATATAAACTATCAACCAATCAAGCAATACAAGTCACATTCAGCCACATGGGAACTGCACGGCATGTCTCTATTTTACCTTGCCAGCAAGTAAGGCATCATCCTCCCAGACCAGGTCGTAAGGATTACGCTTTTTGTCCAACCTGGAAAAAGCAAAGAAATAAAAAGAGATTATACATATATAAATATATGTCGGTCGGTCGATTGATCGAGAGAGTATGCAAGCACCTTTCTGTCTCTGTAGGAACAATTAGGATGAGGAGCTTTGGCTTAAACTCAAGTGCCTTATCAATGAACTTATTTGCAAGAGCGGCGTGTACTCCAAACGGAGGATTAAGCCCCATGATCTGCTCAAGAAACAACAAGGGTTATGTCGAACAATCTTTTATCACCTAGGAATGCAAACATCTTGAGTTCTAGACCGAAAGGCAAATCATTCTGACCAATCTTGACCCAGGCGGCAATTCGTTTCGCTGGACACTCATCCAATCCCTCTTCTCAAAGTTGAAGTCATTCTGTAAAATAAAGGATCAACCATCACCAAAACGAAAATGAGAGGCAGGAGGCGTACACAGGCAGAGGTGCCTTAGCAACTAAAATTACGAAATTGATCCAAGATCCAAACCTAAATCTACTACCATTTGTAAAACAACATGCACCACTAATCATATCACTCAAATCGTTCATAAATACTGGACATGCACGCATTGACGTACTTGAAAACATTGGCAATGTTTGAGAAAGGCCCTCTTAACATAAGCACAGCCTCAAGTTGTAAAGCATCCAAAGAATGGCTCCTCAATATAAAAACAGAGCTAAATCCCAAATGCGGGGGTGGAGCTAGGTAGTGGCAAGTGGGGTCACTGAGTCTAATTGCCTAAGATAGTGTTAGATTTAATAAAATCAGAATAATTTCTATTCATCAAGCGTACTATTTATACAAGCAAAACGAGTCCTAATTTAACTATATCTCTAACTAATTCTACTTCTAGTTTACATAGGGAAACAAATCCTAACCCTAATCTAATTAGAGTTCCTAAACACATAAGACTTTTAACACTCCCCCTCAAGTTGGTGCGAAGATATAAATCAAGCCCAACTTGAACACAGTGGGGTGGAAACTCTTGCTGCCCATCCCTTTTGTGAAGATGTCAGCTAACTGATCTTCAGATTTCACAAAGGGCATACATATTGATCTATCACTGAGCTTTTCTTAATAAAGTGTTTGTCAATCTCAATATGCTTCGTTTTGTCATGTTAAACAGAATTATGAGCAATGTTGATTGCTTCTTTGTTGTTACAGTAGAGTTTCATCGGACCATTATTAGATATTTCCAAATCACGTGACAAGGTTTGGAGCCACAGAAGCTCACATACGCCATGACCATAGCTCTATACTCAGCTTCTGCACTAGACCTAGCGACCACTGATTGCTTCTTACTCCGCCAAGTAACCAAATTTTCCCCAAGGAGAGTACAATAGTTAAAAGTAGAACGTCTATTATTCACAGAACCAGCCCAGTCGTCATCAGTGAATACCTCCAACCGTAAGTGACCGTGATTAGAAAACAAGATCCCTTTTCTTGGAATTGATTTGAGATACCTCAAAATACGATAGACTGCATCCAAGTGTGAAGCACGAGGATCATGCATGTATTGACTAACAATGTCCACTGCACAAGAAACATCTGGTCGAGTGTGAGTTAAGTATATTAGTCGACCCATTAGTCGTTGATATCTCTCTTTATCAGTGCGTTCCCCCGAGTCTCCACTGAGTTGATGATTCGCCTCAATAGAGGAAGTTGCAGGTCTACAACCCAACATACTTGTTTGTTTCAATAGATCAAGGATGTACTTCCGTTGGGAGATAAAAATACCTCGATTAGATCTTGCCACTTCCATTCCTAGAAAGTACCGCAGTGATCCCAAATCTTTAATCTCGAATTCTTGAGCTAGACTAGGCTTGAGACTAAAAATCTCATCCATATCATTGCATGTCATTATTATATCATCAACATTAACAATAAGAACAACGATCTTACCAACACCTCTTTTGATAAACATAGTGTGATCGGCATGACTTTGTTTGTATCCAAATTGCAACACAGCCTTTGAAAATCTGCCAAACCATTCTCTTGGTGACTGTTTCAACCTATAAAGGGCCTTCTTCAACCTGCACACTTTTCCTTCTGTCTTAGAGGAAGAAAAATCTGGTGGTATATTCATATATACCTCATCTTCTAGCTCATTACGAAGAAATGCATTTTTCACATCAAATTGATGAAGAGGCCAATTCAAATTTGCCACACAAGAGAGCAACGCTTGCACGGAGTTTATCTTTGCTACTGGAGCAAATGTCTCATCGTAGTCAATACCATAGGTTTGAGTAAAACCTTTGGCAATAGGTCGCGCTTTGTATCTCTCAACTGTACCATCAACATTTTATTTAACAGTAAAAACTCACTTCACTTGCATCCTATTGTTTTCTTTCTCTTAGAAGTGATATTAGCTCCCAAGTGTCATTTTTTTTCAAAGTTGTCATCTCCTTTCCACTTAGGTATCATTACTGCATCCTACCATTTCTGTGGAATGGATATAGAAGATAGAGACGAAACCAAAGCATGATACGAAGGAGATAAATCATCATAAGAAACAAACTGGGAAATGGGATGTTTAGTACATGACCTATCACCTTTTCAAAGAGCAATAGAAAAATTATCAGTATCACTGTTAGAATAAATATAGGGAGTTTCAATAAGAGAAGAGTCATTACCATATGAGTCCGCCGAGGAATCTAGAACTGGAGTAGGTGATTGTGATGGACAAGGTGATATTACACATGAGGACTTTCTGTTCTTCCGGCTAGTGTATGTTTTTAAGTTCGTTGTTTGTAGTCGGTGTATCCATTCTCCCCTATCACCATCAATGTCATGTGTTCTTGCTCCTTCAGCAGATATAGGCTCCCCCTCATTGTGGTCAGATATAACATCATGATTTCGGGCATTCTAATTACATTGGTGATTTTTCTCAAAAAGAAATATACGCTCTCCGGCGCCTTATGGCTCAGGCTGATTCTCCATCTGTTATAGCTTCTGTTTCCACAGCCGCATCCGCTTTATCCCATTTTGCTCACACATGTATTCCAGCACGTGCATTTACTGCCTCTTCAGCTGTTTCTTGGATTATAGATTCCGGTACTTCCGACCATATGACATCATATTGTTCCTCTATGTTTGATTCTTACTTTACCCGTTCTGGTAAGGATAAGGTTAGAATAGCCAATGAGTCATTTTCTGCTATTTCAGGAAAATGTTCCATTCACTATTCTCCCTCTTTGTTTCTCTCTTCAGTTTTACATATTTCAAACTTTTCCACTAATCTTTTGTTAGTTAGTAGTCTTACTCGTTCTACAAATTGTTCCATGACTTTTTTCCCTACTCATTGTGTTATTCAGGAACTGGATACGGGGAAGGTGATTGACAGAGGTAAAGCACATGATGGCCTCTATTTCTTAGACTCTGCCCCTTGTCCATCTCATTCACCCATGTCATGTGATCTAGCTTTGCAAGTAGATGTGAGTTTAGCTATTTCTATGTTATATCAGTGGCACTGTAGATTCTGTTATCCCTCTTTTGGAATCTTAGAGAAACTTTTTCCTAATTTAGTTAAACACTGTTCTCGTAGTCTTTTTTTGTAAAGCCTATAAGTTTGGAAAACATAAACGTTCTTTTATCCACCTATTAATAAAAGGAGTGATTGTCTTTTTGAGGTTATCTATTCTGATGTTTGGGGTTCTTCCCCTATTCTATCTCTCAAAGGTTATCAGTGGTTTGTCAACTTTATTGACTCTTATTCTTGTGTCACTTGGGTTTATTTACTTAAGTCCAAAGGAGAAGTCTTTTCTTATTTTAAATCTTTTTATGCTATGGTACGCACTCAATTTGATAAGCCGATCAAAATTCTCCGCAGTAACAGTGGCACTGAGTATATAGATAGGAGTTTTCGAGCCTTCCTAGATTAAAATGGTATTCTTTTTCAGACACTCCACAACAAAATGGAGTTGCCGAACGCAAAAATCTCCATCTTGCTGAGGTCGCTCGCTCTCTTTTATTCACTATGAATGTTCCTAAATTCTTATGGGGCGAAGTCATTTTAACTGTCACTTACCTTATAAACCGCTTACCGTCCAATGTTCTCCTCTTCAAAACTCCTTTAGAGGGTCTCCCTAACAGCTTCCGTGTCACGACACTTCCTCCATGGGTTTTTAGTTGTATGTAATTTGTTCACGCCCATCAGCCCTCGGGTGGCAAGTTAGGTCCTAAAGCCCACAAATGCATTTTCACTGGGTATTCTCCTACCCAGAAGGGCTACAAATACTATGAGCCTTCCTCTAAAAAAATTTATGTTTCTATAAATGTCACTTTTTGGAATCTGAGTTCTTTTACTCTCCTTCCCTTCCATCTCTTCAGGAAGAGTCTAGGCAGGAAAAGATATCTAACTGGTATAATCCCATTGGGGGAGAGCCACTGTTCTATAACCATAGTGACCATAATGAGGGAGAGCCCATATCTGCTGAAGGGGCAGGAATACGTGACATTGATGGTGATATGAGGAAACAGATACATCAACTACAAACGGCGAACTTAAAAACATACACTAGCCAGAAAAATAGAAAGTCCTCATGTATGATACCACCTTATCCATCACAATCACCTACTCCAGTTCTAGATTCCTCGGCGGACCTATTTGGTAATGATTCTTCTTTCATTGAAACTCCCTCTCTTGATTCTAACAGTGATACTAATAATCTTCCTATTGCTCTTCGAAAAGGTGCTAGGTCATGTACTTAATATCCCATTTACCAGTTTGTTATTTATGATCGTTTATCTCCTTCGTATCATGCTTTTGTTTCGTCTCTATCTTCTATCTATTCCACAGAAATGGCAAAATGCAGTAATGATGCCTAAGTAGAAGTGGAAGCTATAAGACGCCAGAGAGCGTGTATTTCTTCCTGAGAAAAATCATCAACATGATCAGAACGCCCGGAACCATGACCACGACTACCAAATCCGTCCTCGCGCCCACGAAAGGAGCGACCATGTAACTTCTAACAAAAATTCATGGTATGGCCGGTGTTATGGCAGTAATCACACCAGATAGACTCACGATCAATACACCCACTGGTTTGTCTGATACTAACCATACTACAATGCAAAAGAGAGATACCCAACAATAAACTGTGAACGCAGGTGAAGAATAATAGTTCCCAGAAAACAGCAGATCGCAACCAGCAGATCACAAAACCAAAGAAAAATAGCAGAAACGGTGCCAAACAGCACAAAAACAACGATGCGCAGAAAAGAGCAGAAACTGCGTATAAATTGAGCAAAACGCGCAGAAACACCAACAGTGCCCATGCACAGTGCACAAACCGTGAACAGTGCGCGATGTGAGCAGTACTCGCGTGATGAACAGTACGCGCGAACAGTACCGCATGATAAACAGTGTTGTCTGAAAAAAACACCGGAACTGCCGGACTAAACAGTTGCCGCCGACAAAGACTGGGCGGTTGGATTGTGATAGGTGGCAGCAATACGGTAAAGCGACAACGCTTCAACCATAAAGGAAAAAAACGAACACAACCACGGTGGCCGGAAAATTCTGGCGGTGATGGTGGTGGGTGACGGCTTAGGGTTTTTCGTCCCGCTCTGATACCATGTTAGATTTAAAAAACCAGAATAATTTTTATTCATTAAGCGTACTATTTATACAAGCAAAACGAATCCTAATTTAACTAGATTCTAACTAATTCTACTTCTATTTACATAGGAAAACAAATCCTAATCCTAATCTAATTAGAGTTCCTAATCACATAAGACTTCTAACAGATAGGTATATTTTTAGGTTTTTCGATAAATTTGTCCTACAGTATTATGCCTTGCCCCATAGATAGTATGGTTTGCCCACAAAGTTATACATGTTATAGATACTTAACCTCAATGTCTATAAATCCCAGATCCGCAATGAGTAGAAGATTGGTAGCCATTTAGATTGTAAAAAGAACATCTCCAAGCCAAAAAGAAAAAAAGAAAACACCACCACAACGATTTTAAGTCACTCATTTTATTTGATTTGAAAGGGATAACAATATTTGAAGATTGAGTTGAAACCAAAAGGAAATAAGAAATTGAAGGTTCAACAGAATAGACTATAGTCTTAAAAAAACAATCATGGTAACGAACTTCAAGAAGTGCAAAGACAGATAATCAAGAAAATCCAAAACATGTTCACAAGGCTTTGAAAAAATGGCAAAACGAAGCATAGTCGATAAAATGCACGGAAAACAAAATAAATACAGCTACAACCCAGGTAGCTAAAGATAAACAAGCTGAATAGCTGATATATCATAGCTACACAAGAATGGTGTATCAACCAAGAGTCACACATGCAACTATTTAAAATAGTGACTGAACAGCAACTAAGACATCAACACAAATGTATCGCTATATTGCCATACTGATTTTCCTGAAGCACGGAAAAGATCTAACTAGATTTTCAATATCGATGTGACTAAGTCACATACCTATTGTCTAATACTCCACAGAGCCAGGGTTAGCACACAAATTAGGGAATAGGCAAAATGGAGTCAAATTCGCTGGTTATGATGGTAAAATTGACATGCTAGACTAAAATACCAATCAGAATGCAACATAGGTAACTGCATCAATAAAAATTTAGGAAAGGAAGATAAAAAGCAAACGCAAAAGACACAAAAAACAGAAAAAGAAACAGACAGTTCCTTTAGCAAATTCTAAAGAAATAAGAATCACCACTACTGGTACTCGATGAGAAGAAAATTTTGATAACGAAACATACAGTTTACCTTTGCTTGTAAAAGATCAAAGTTTTTGTATAAGCACTTCTTCCTTGTCTCATCTAGCTTCTTTTTCACAAGCACACTGAAATCATTAGCTCCGCAACAGAAGTCAACTATCTGTTTAAAGGTGCAATAAGCAATTAGATTCTCCAACTAACTTATAATGGAACTCAGATTAACTAGTACGCCACATTATTTACCATGCTTTATCTATCGTGTACACTGATATATTTTAATGAGATTGTATCCTGCAGCACAACTGGCAAATTTGATTCGAACCTCTAGAAGAGAGGGACATACGTTGACCACAACAATAAAGCATAGTGAACAGATATTTGGTTACAACAGAATGAGCACATATCATTTACTCAACTAGCCAGCCAATAATCCCCTTCGCTATTTGTTCCAACTATTTCTAGTTCTATTCCATCTACTTGGCTTCTAGTCGGGATCTGCCCAACATATAGAACATCCAACTAAATCAGAGACCAAACTTTGCATTCCATTTAACTCAAACTTGGCATTTCGCAACACTTCAGATTTGGTTTCTATGGACTACCAAAGAACACAAGTTTTCATGAATTTTTGTAGAAAAACAGCAAAACATGTTCCCTCAAACTTAATATGAGAATGATTGATGGGGGTGGCCAGAAAGGGTCACTAGAGCGAGGGAGTAGGAGAAGGTGGGGGATGCTCACAGGAAGAGGGAGCAGACCCAGACCTAGGCACAAGCTTGCAAGGCAGCCGCCTAGGCCCCCATTCCCCAAAATGGACCCCATTCCGGAACATGTAATCGGTATTAAAACTTTCAAACTTATAACTGAATATCTTGATATAGTTAAGTGGTCAGCACACAGCCTTACTGTGGATCTTGCCGGAAGTTCAATCCTTGATACCAGCCAGTCTAGTATTACTTAAAGCACTTTTTCTTTTTTCCTTTTAAGATTCGTTGAACATTCATCTGTCCAAGTACACCACTTCTCCAACACATCATTTCGCGAATATTACAAGTAAAATCAACATATACAGTTCTTCCTCAAAACTTTTCCCCTTGTTTGGCTGCTTTATATTTTCTTTTTTTTTTTTTTTTTTCAAACTCTATATGTTTACAATATGAAGCAAGACTATGACTTGAATTTCAAGTTATTCTATTTACTTTTGAGCTCATTTTACATTTGTTTATAAGAACATGTAGGGCCCCCATGTTACCATTCGGCCTAGAGCCTCAAAATGCTCAGGGCCAGCCCTCGGAGGGAGTTTCCGGAGATGATCGCTTTCCACAAGATGTGGGATTCCCCAGAGGTGGTGGCAGAAGTTGGTGTGGCCGGAGGTGGTCATGGTGGAGGAGCAAATGAGAAGTTATTTCCAAACAAAGGAGAAAAACTACAGCTTTTCTTTGTTTCAGAGAATTTTGTGGTATCATAATGATATAAGTATCAATGCAAGGAGTAACCAATTGAACAAAAGAGAGACCACAAATTCTTACCATGTCGCCATCTTCTACATAGCAATGGAGCCTATCAACAATCTGCACATCGAAAATGACTTTTCAGGCTCTATGCACTCACATAACTAAGTCGTAATGCATTCCACATACAATGGAATCTCAAAATAGAAGTACAGAAAAAATCCTAAAATACTCCACAAGAGTCCTACAAAATTCAGATTCAGAAGATGAAACGCCTAACTAACATTTTGATTTGATCCAACTTCTGGGCTCCCCCTACAACTTCTAACACATATGACTGAATTCAACTGAACTCTATCTACTCCTACAAGTCAGGCTGAAATGACTGCACCGCAACCAGCAAACTTAACTGTGCAAAACAAGGATGATTTACTTTCAACCTACCAACATGGATGTTTATCTGTGAAATCATGATACATGTTTGACTCACCTCTTTCAGCTTGTCCACTTTTGTAAAATGGCGTCCAAAAGATGTATACCGCACCCCATGGAGAAAAGGTGCAAGGTACACTCTAAGCTTGTTCTGCAGCAATATGAAATCAAATCCATGGAAACATCAAAGATATCAGATGTCAGTAAAATCCATGGTGCAGTGAAATTCTAGCGGAAGAAATTTCAATGGCAAACTAGCCAAATAAAAGCCTGGTAGATGGGCATGAATGAATCCAACACAAAGAACAACAGTAAACAACAAAATAAAAATACAAAGGATAATGACCCTACCACCAACAAATATATTCATAATTTCAACAGGAATACCATGGGGTGGAGATTCCCAAGCAACAAACTTAGATGAAGTTGGGATTTTGGCCTTTCTTGTGTAACATTAGAGTACAAAGGTCACGAATGAACACATGGATAGTTTGCTTCTTAGGGAAAAAAAAATATGAGATCAAGGTAGTATCTCCTCTTTTAGAATTCCATGAATTAACATACCCTCATTGAAATGAATTTCTTCTAGGACTACTGCAAATATAAAACATTAAGGCTCACAAATTAGTTCTTAAGCCCCAAACATTAGTAGCGTCCATTAGAAAGTGCCAATGATTTCTCAGCATTCTTGAGATTGTTGAATTCAATACCAAAACAGAACAAAAATAGGCAATCATAGAACCGTGTCCTACCCAAACCCATATCCTATTTTTTAGGTGTTTCCAAGATCTTCGTATACCATCCGTATACATGCTTCATAGAGCATTGCCATAAGATCTGCAACAGGCCTACCAACACCGCTAAGGTCTGCAGCATGATGTCGTTCTGTGATTGTAATTTGTAGTACAGATGACAAAGTATGATGTAGTAAACCAGACAATCTTTCACTGGTTCAAGAGAAGGTGGGGAGGAATGGGACAAGAGAAGAGGAAATACTAGAATGAGATTCATAATAACTGTCCCAAACCTAACCAAGCCAAGCCAAGCCAACCAAGCCAAACCAAACCTTGTGTCTCAATCAATTGGGTCGGCTAGTAAACATATCAAAGCATCGACTTAAGTATCAAACTCAACAACCCCAAAACTCAAAACCTAATCCCAAAAAAAGACGGAGAGAGAGGGAGCGAGAGTTTTATCAAATGGGGTAACGGTACTTCAGCATTCAACAATTGAGAGACGTGTTTGACATTAAACGGCCAGTTCTTTTCTAATTTCTTTACAACTTAAAGAGACCCAACTCCGAATCTATTTAGTGAGGGAATGCAACCTAAGCTTCTAAGGTGTAACCTAGGAAACATCGACTTATCCAATCTATAAAACCAAGATGGCAAGTACTTAAAACTCACAAAGATCCATTCACGGCCATAGTAGGCAGAGCGAACTGTGTGATTCTTCCGTGCTAGATGCATCAAGTCTAAAAAGTAAACACCAAAACTTTCGGCCCAAGTTGATACATTTAACAGAAAAGCAAGTGTAAAGGAGATGCCATTTGATTTAAAGTTCCAAATTACTACGAAAGATCTACTAGAAAACTCCGCAAAAAAGGTACATGACAGTAAACCGACAATCACCTTCCACCCAACCATCCGCTGCAGAAGCCAAGGTTCGCACACAGCTTTCGCATCTTCCAAGCTGCAACCTCCTTCTAGATTCTTTAGAGCTGCACGAAGAGCCTGCAGATACATATTAGCTCAACTGCAAGACAAACAAAAGGAACTTCACTGACGTGAAGCCTTTGAAACCACTGCATACACAGGATATTGAAGGTAGATACCTCAACAGAGCCCTCCACCTTCCCCAACGTCGTGGTCTTATCCACCACATGTTTTAGTGAGAAGCCATGCAAACTTGCTCCTTTGTGCTTTTCCACTATCTCTTTCAGCGTGATTGAAGATGAAGCATGTTTAATTAAAGTCAATATTCTGCATTGCAGGGAAAAGAATAAGACAACCAAGTAAATGTACTAACATTCAAAACGATGACTGCATCTAAGGGACGCACCATTATCAGAGCCAATTAGAGTAACAAAAGCATTAAACCACTACATCAACAGGATATTATGAGGTGATGGAACAAATGTCAATTACCTTTGCTTTGCATCATCATCTAGCATCAGGGTTCCCTCATGTTCACGATTAGGTGTGCCCTTGTTTCTAGACTTAATTGACTCAGGACCCATGTTGCTCAATGCATACAATCTCTCACCCAAGGAAGGCCTATTGTCCTTGGTGGTGGACTTGCTGACTTTTGTACAGGCAGTTTTGTTCAGAGGTTTTAAGGATGTATCAGCCACTCTTTGTTTCTTTGAAACATCAGGCTCATTCCATCTCACTCTCTTCTTTGACGAATCACCTTCTTTGATAGTTGAAGATAAATCAACCCCTTTCTGTCCTTTCCCAAGAGCTCTCTCTCTGGGAGCATCTTCGTGTGTCAGACTTTTCTCTCTGTATAGAGTTCTCTCTTTACTCGAGAATTGATGTGACGCTGGTTTCTTCTTTTTTTCCCCATCATCTGGGAACTTTATGTGGTTTCTAATTGGAGTTTCAAATTCATCATCAATCGCATGTTTTCTGGTAAAAGAGAAATGCCAGCTCATAATTTCCGAAGACACTCTGAAGATCACAAAGAAGAGCAGCAAGAGACACAAGAGCACTTACAAGCAGTATATCAAAATACGGTTGGGAATAAGATCTTCCCAAGCCCTTTTTACGATGCCCTCCTTCTGCAGAGCTTCAAAAGCAATTTCCCTGATGAAATTAAACCAAGCATCCCAACAAAGACCAGAGATTAATATAGGCCAAAAGATTTTATGACCTCATTCAAAAACAAAAAGTGGCCACAATTCAGCAGTACCTAGGCAAGCATTTTCGGTGATATGACTTGGGACAACGTCTGCACACAGCAAATTGCAAATCAGGATCCATCTTATCTTCACCCTGTTTGCAGACAATGCATTTATGTATGGGACATGTGAAAGATTCCCCAGCCGCAATCTTCACCTGAAGTTCTTCTGCCTCGGCAGCACTCTCATAGTGAAGCAGTTTTGCAACACAATGTGGATGGTAAAATCGGCCACAAGTTGCAGAAACACAAGGGAAAACCTGGAAAGCGTTTAGGATGTAGAAATTTGAGCAATTCCGAAACAAATCCAATCAGTCCACAACAAAGTGAAAAACGTTGTATATACATTCCAGCTCTGCCACATGATATCACTCGCCCTAGAATGTCTAGGGTTCCCCTCAGTTTGCTCAAGCAGTTCCACATGAGTAAATCTCTTATACCTCCCTTTTATGCTATGGCACACTCTACTCCAAATCTTCTATGTAGTCTCCAAAAAAAATAAAGCAGTTCAAATAGGAGACATGGAAAGTCGACATTACCAATATGCAGTAGTTCAATTATTCAGAGGGAATCATACCTCAGCATTGGACATCTTATCAGAAGAGCCTAATTCCCCACAAGCGAAGCACTGATGCTGATTGTATTGACAATTTTTACAAAAAAAATTCTGCATCGCCTGCAAAATATGCCTATGAATTTTAAGAGTGTGCTAAAAATCTACTAATAAAAAAAGCAGCAAGTGTGATAAAATCTTCTGAAACACCATGAACCAAGCAGAAAAATGCAAATCATCAGGCAGAGAAATGGAAGGTCAGCGTACTTCTACTTGTTCACCAGAAAAGCCAAGAGATTCACACATGGATTCGGAACCAGCTTCTACAGTAGCATGAAATGACCTCATGCACCTCCCTTCACAGCTGTATCACATCCAAATATATCAACATAAATTTCCTTTCCCTATTTTACCAGTGGAGAAAAAAAGGAATCTGCAATAAACATGTCACTTGAACAAGAGATGCATGAAGATAGTAAAAGACAAACAGGACTGGCCATAAAAATGACAAACAAGAATCACCACATCACACCTCAGCCCGAAATGTTTTTATACACACTAACCCAACTGAGCTTATATGCAATGATATCGAAACACGTTAAAACAATAGCGTACAGTTTATCATCTATCTCAATTACAAAGAGATTTTGGATACCATACATCATTTAACTAGGAATCTCAGTTTTCAGCCATCCAAGTGGAAACTAATATAAAATTAACACATGCATAACTGAGTAATGTGGCACAGAAGGTAAAAGTGAGGGGTAAGTCCTATGGTCAAATCTTGCAGGTAAAATATCTAAGAAGCAGGGACACAACACAAAGGTATACACTTCTGGTATAGGTTATAATGGTCTAACGTACATGGGTAGTATCCCCTTTCGATGACTTTTAAAGAAAACATCAGGGTGCAGGTTTTCCCCAATTTAATGTTGCTGTACTCTCTTTGTTGGGTTCTGTATAACTCCTACTTTTGCTGCAATGTGTAAGGAAGTTTCTTCTTTGATTGTGAGCTATACTCTTGCTTTAAGATTTAGAAAATGGCAACAAAAAAACAAAGAGAGAACAGCCCATGTTTGGTAATCATTCCTGTTTTCTGTTTT